>SNQJ01S0158601.1:3487-21978 GCA_010110895.2 Picea sitchensis
GATGGTTAGAAGGTCACCCCTTGAGGAAGCTACATAAAAGTATAAATAAGAGGCAAGGGTATCTCATTTTAATCGCACTTGAGAATATTGAATATCTACAAGTGACTGAGGTAACCAAAGGATATCTAAGACAAATTTCAGAGGGAAGGTGAAGTAAAGAAGGCCGAAATTCAAGGGAGGATAAATTATTTTGATGATGTTTTTTAAGGTATGTTATTTACAAGTCATCTCACCATTTTCACAATATTTTTTTTTCTAGAATGATTATGACCGCGAAATTGGGAGGCCGTTGTGGAAACATATCCAGGTAGCTATAATAAAAATTTCAGCTTATGGGTCGTTGTATTTTATGAGTTACACTCCGTGGAAAATAGGGTTTGTGGCTAGTCCTAAAACTAGTCTAAAACATATGTTTCGGGTAAAAATGTCATAAATTATTCATAACAGATCCAACTTCAGTAAGAACAAATGTATTGGTTAGAGTACAATCTCTAGTATTCTGTGTACCATTTTGATATCTATACAACAAATAATCCATGCGGGGCACACTCTACAAGTTCGCTCTCTAGAATAAGCCAAAATTCAGCAAGGTATGTCATTTTTGCTATAACTCCTTTTCTCAGAGGTTCCAAGTAGTGAAATATGGAGGAATTGCATAAAATATATTGAAGAACATTGTGTACCATTTTCAGATCTTCATTCATTACAGGTACATAGTTATGATTATTGCAAGTTAGGGTTGTTGACTAATCCAAAATTAGTCATGTGAGACTAAAGTAAAGTTTGATGAAAATGCTAGTCTCTTATTGTTAAAGTTAATGAAGATTTGCATGTATGTGATCATATACCCCAAGTCTATTACAAAGTTACAAATCAGATTTGGATGATGAAATTGATAAGGTCTTTTGGTTGAGGTACATGTTGGGTACATTGTTGAGACAAGTAGTTAATGAGTTGGCACATACATGAGGTGTATAATTGATGATGTTGGTACATCTTGATTAGTCATATTTTATGTGTATTTGATGCATGATTGGTACATAATTGGTGCATGGTTGATGAACTTATTTATGGTATAGGCTGATTACAGGTTGTTTGGTACAGGTTGGTGCATGGTTTATGCACTTGTTTATGGTACAGGTTGATTACAGGTTGATTGGTATAGGTTTACAATAGTATATCTCACAGTGATAGTGTGAAAATGGTTCCATCAGCTACTTATATTTTAGGGTGGTTAGACAGGGAAAGGATAGGTGGTTGTAGTCATCTTCTGGTTGTAGCCGAAGAACATAGGGGGTTGTAGCCTCCTTCTGGTTGTAGCGACAGAATTGGGGAGTTCGATCTTCCCTCAGGTAGTAGCCTGAGAAACTAGGGGGTTGGAGCTTGCTTCTAGTTGTATCTGGAAAAAAAAGGAAGTTGGTGTTTCTAATGAATGTGAGTCTTAAAGACATATAAGAAAAAACATTCCCTGGTTTTTTCCCGCTTTGGGTTTCCACGTAAAAACATTGGTGTACTATGTATCTGTATGATTGCTCATTTGTTCATTGTTTATTTACCGTGTAACTATTGGATGATAATGCTACATTGATATAACACTTGCATTTTGTGGTTAAAAAGGATTATATTTCTCTATTATTGATTCACCCTCCTCTCAGTAATCCAACAATTGGTATCAAAGCGAGGGTCCTTCAGAAATCAGTTTAACCACTGAAAGGTAGATCATGGAGAGAAACAAGATGTATAAAAATGGAATACCAAAATTTGATGGACAAAAGTATGCATTATGGAGAAGAAGGATGAAAAAATATATACAGGCACAAGGATTTGAAATTTGGCAATCAGTTGTAAATGGATACAAAGAACCAATAGTTGTGTCGACAAATGAAAGAGTAATAAAACTCGGTCAAAATAATTCCAAAGCCACAAATACACTTCTGAATGGTCTTTGTGAATCAATATACACCAAAGTTATACATTGTAAATCCGCTAAATATATTTGGGACAAGCTTCAAAATATTTATGAAGGAGATTCAAAAGTCAAAGTAGCAAAACTTCAAACTTACAAAGGTCAGTTCGAACAACTAAAGATGAAGGAAGATGAGAATATTGTAGCTTACTTCTTAGGAGTCGATGAAACAATAAATGCAATCATAGGATTGGGAGAAGAAATTAAAAAAATTGTACTTGTTCAAAAGGTACTAAGATCTCTTCCTATGAGATTTGATCATAAGATATCAACACTAGAAGAAAGAGCAGATCTAGACTCAATAAGCATGGACGAACTACATGGAATCTTCACAGCATATGAAATGAGAATTGAATAGGAAAATCCAGATATAAAAGAATCATCTTTCAAAGCATCCAAAAGGTCAAAGAAAAATGAAAAAAAACATAGCAGCAGTAGTGACGTCTCGGAAGATGATGAAGAGGTGGCCAATTTTGTCAGAATATTGAACAAGGGAACCAACGACAGATATAAAGGTAAGCTTCCATTGATTTGTTTTAATTTTGATGGTATTGGTCATTTTTCTAACAAATGTCCTCATAAGAAAAATAAGAGGAATGATGAAGATTACTCAAATAGAAAACAAACATATAAAGGGGAAAAAACATAAAGAAATATTTCAAGAAAAACTTCTGCACCAAAGAGGACATCTCCTCATCATATGAAGATGAAGTTATTGACAGTGAGACAAAAAGATTTATATTCATGGCAGTAGCAGACTTTGATAAAGAAGACACCGAAGAAGAATATGAAGAGGCATAAGTTGACTACCGAGAATAATTGTTGACTTCCATAGAAGTTATAAGAAGAGAAAAGAAGAAAAACAAGAAGCTACAAGCAGAAATAGACAAGAAAGAAGACACTCGGGAACCAGAAAAAATCATAAAAAATTTGAAGGTTCAAATAGAAGAAGATAAAACAATTGAAGAAGTGCTCAAAGAACAACTAGAAGAAAGAGATGGGATCATTGGAAATTTGGAAGCAGAGATTGTTGGATGATAATGCTACATTGATATAACACTTGCATTTTGTGGTGAAAAAGGATTAGATTTCTCTATTACTGATTCACACCCCCTCTCAGTAATCCAACAATTGGTATCAGAGAAAGGTTCCTTCAAAAATCAGTTTAACCACTGAAAGGTAGATCATGGAGAGAAACAACATGTATAAAAATGGAATACCCTAGTTTGATGGACAAAAGTATGAATTCTGGAGCAGAAGGATGAAAACATATATACAGGCACAATGATTTGAAATTTGGAAATCAATTGTAGATGGATACAAAGAACTAGTAGTTACGTTGACAAATGAAAGAGAAATAAAACTCAGTCAAAATAATTCCAAAGCCAAAAATGCAATTCTGAATGGTCTTTGTGAATTCGTATACACCAAATTTATACATTGTAAATCCGCTAAAGAGATTTGGGACAAGCTTCAAAATATTTATGAAGGAGATTCAAAAGTCAAAGTAGAAAAACTTCAAACTTACAGAGGTCATGATCCAGGTGGATATTGGTGGCCACCCACCTATTCCACTTGGACCCCCACCATTGCTTCTTTCAGTTTCTGCACAGTTTACTATTTTTAACAGTTTCTCGGGTCCTGAACTTCCAGAGCCATTTTGAGGCCTTAAACGATGTTTTTTGGGAAAATGGGGAGCAACATCGATTGTAGATCCTCACCCAAAAGTTGTAGTCCTTGGATAGATCTTTCTAACGAGGTATGGAACGCGTCAAACAAAGATCGTATGCCAAAGTTATGTCCTCGGGAATTTGATGTACCAGCTTACCCAAACGAGGCCCATAGTCTTGGCGTTTCATCTCCTAGGGTTAGGTATTTGGATGTTTAGGGTTTTCCATTGTTTCTCAATAATAATAGGCCTTCGACCCTCATTGTAACACAATTTAGAGGCTAGTATCCGCGACATCTCTTCTCAGAGATAAGCTACCAGCACCCTAACTAGTTTATTTCCATTCTGTCTGTAAGCATATTTCAGTCATTTGTTATTAATGAAATGAAGTCTTATTTCCGCTACATCTATGTTTTTATGTGTATTTCTGTATTTCATTGTGTTCCTACACAAATCCGGACCAGGTTAGTTCAAACAACTAAAGATGAAGGAAGATGAGAATATTGCAACTTACTTCTTACAAGTCGATGAAATAGTAAATGCAATCATAGGATTCAGAGAAGAAATTAAAGAATCTGTAATGTTTCAAAAGGTAATAAGATCTCTTCCTATGATATTTGATCCTAAGATATCATCACTAGAATAAAGAGCATATCTAGACTCAATAAGCATGGATGAACTACATGGAATCTTCACAGCATATGAAATGAGAACTGAATAGGAAAATCCAGATATAAAAGAAACAACTTTCAAAGCATCCAAAAGGTCAAAGAAAAAGGGAAAGGAAAAGGAAAAAGAACATAGCAGTAGCAGTGACATCTCGGAAGATGATGAAGAAGTGGCTAACTTTGTCAGAAGATTGAACAAGGGATCCAACGACAGATATAAAGGTAAGCTTCCATTGATTTGTTTTAATTGTGATGGTATTGGTCATTTTTATAACAAATGTCCTCATAAGAAAAATAAGAGGAATGATGAAGATTACTCAAATAGAAAACAAACATATAAAGGCAAAAAAACCATAAAGAAAGATTTGAGTAAAATCTTCTTCACCAAAGAGGACATATCCTCATAAGATGAAGATGAATTTAGTGACAGTGAGACAAAGATTTATATTCATGGCAGTAGAAGACTATGATAAACAAGACACCGAAAAATAATATGAAGAGGCATAAGTTGACTACCAAGAAGAATTGTTGACTTCCATAGAAGTTATAAGAAGAGAAAATAAGAAAAACAAGAAGCTACAAGTTGAACTAGACAAGAAAGAAGACACTCAGGAACTAGAACAAATGATCACAAATTTGAAGGTTAAACTAGAAGAAGATAAAACAATTGAAGAAGCACTCAAAGAACAACTAGAAGAAAGAGATAGGATCGTTGGAAATTTGGAAGCAGAGATTGTCACATTAAGAGAGGATCATTGGAAATTAAGAAAGGGGAAGGCTCGACAATTTCGCTCTCTAGAATAAGCCAGAATTCAACAAGGTATTCCATTTTTGCTATAACTTCTTTTTGCAGAGGTTCCAAGTAGTGAAATATGGAGGAATTTCATAACAGACACTAAAGAACATTGTGTACCATTTTCAGATATTTATTCATTATACGTACATAGTTATGATTATTGCAAGTTAGGGTTGTTGACTAATCCAAAATTAGTCATGTGAGACTAAAGTAAATTTTGATGAAAATGCTAGTCTCTTGTTGTTAAAGAAAAGGAAGGTTTGCAGGTATGTGATCATATACACCAGGTATGTTATAGAGCTACAAATAAGATTTGGATGATGAAATTGATGAGGGCTTTTGGTTGAGGTACATGTTGGGTACATTGTTGAGACAAGTAGTTGATGAGTTGGCACATACACGAGGTGTAAAGTCGATGATGTTGGTACATATTGACAAGTCATAGTTTATGTGTATTTGATGCATGATTGGTACATATTTGGTGCATGGTTGATGCACTTGTTTATGTTACAGACTGATTACAATTTTTTTGGTACAACTTGGTGCATGGTTGATGCACTTGTTTATGGTATAGGTTGATTACAGGTTGATTGGTACAGGTTTACAACAGTATATCTCACAGTGATAGTGTGGTAGCGGTTCCATCATTCTATTTATATTTTAGGGTGGTTGGAAAGGGAAAGGAAAAGTGGTTGTAGTCACCTTCCAGTTGTAGTCAGAGAACATAGGGGGTTGTAGCCTTCTTCTGGTTGTAGCCAAGTCGAGAACAAACATAGGGGTTGTAGCCTCTTCCGGGTTGTAGCCAGAGAATTGGGGAGTTGGAGCTTCCCCTCAAATTAGGAGAAAACCACGAAAAAAAAAATTCTTATATGTCAAAAGAATACACTCATTGGAAGAACCAAATTCCTTTGGTTCTTCCAATTAATGTAATTCTTAAAGACACAATAAGAAACATAATTCGTGGTTTTCCCCACCTTAGTTTCCATGAAAAACACCTAAGGAACAGGTATGTGTATGATTGCTCATTTGTTCATTGTTTATTTACTCAGAATTGGATGATAATGCTACATTCATAGAACACTTGCATTTTGTGGTTAAAATGATTAGATTGGATTCATTATTGATTCACCCCCTCCTCAATAATACAACATGCATGACAGACTAACACAAGCGGTGACAGATGTAGATGTTAGTGAGTGACTCAAGATGAGTCACAAATGAGTGTTCAAATCAAGTACATGCCTATTTTGAGGAGATACCTATTTTTGGTAAGGAAATACCTAATTTTGGAGAAGTATAGCTAGTGGGAAAAGCAACACCGCGGTGTGAGGAAAAGTTGCATGCAAGAAGAAAAGCATGCATGGTGCAAAGACAATCGTGACTCCAACCACTTAGGTTTAGGGTTTCACAATTGTAACAATTTGGTCAAGCTGGTAATTTAGTATAAAAAAATACATGGTAGGTCTAGGTCGGAGGTTAGCGAAGTTTGAAAAGGGTTGGAGAGTATTGTATGCATGACACAATTTTGGTAAGCTGTTGAGTTGTAGAGTTGAGATGTAGAGAATAAAGTAGGGAAGATATTTAAGGTTATATCATAGGCTGAGGAGCCCGGTGTGACTAGTCACCATAAAATATCTCATCAAACCGAGGAAGGAATGTAATGCGCGCAGTGCCATATCTTGCGGAAAACTAAATAAAAGCCACTAAGCAGCCGATCTTTGTGGACGAGTCTGTGAGGTGAACTGTGGTAAAATATGTGTTATGTGGAATATTTATTGTTTATTTATATTTGTTAATGGTTAAATCTTAGATGAATGACTAAATGAATCAATTAGATCTGTTAAATTACATGCATGGATAAAGAATGATTGAATACTTAGTATGAATAACCGATATAATGAATGAATGAAGAATAAAAGTGAAATCCCGATCCCCACTCATTCCCTGCATCGCAAGCACTTGAGTGTTGCAACCACCCATAGAAATATCTTGGGTGAGATCAAGACAATGTATTTTTTGTGTTATGTTGTTCACTGGTTTACTAAGAGGGCTAATAGTTTTAGAGGGTTTTGTTGGAAACCTCAAGTATATGAACCTGGGTCAACCCAAAGAGAAAAGGGGAGAGATCAGAGGTAGATGATCCATAACCAAAACCATATATTAGAGAGTTATAGCATGAGGAAAACACTAGTCTGTAGGCACCTTGAAAACCCTAACCCTTTGGATGGAAACATAACAAAAGGTGTTGAATTTTGATGATATCTCAAATGAATGTAGTTTATATATGTTTTATCATGAACTTCAACCATAAACAATGTAGCAAGCATAATATCTGTAGTAAATCAAGATCACAAGAAGAATATCCATGCACAAGACATAAGAAATTATCTTGGGAAAACCCTTAACCAAGGGAAAAAACACAACAACCCGACTTGTACAACTTAATGATATAATTAATCTTTTTACACAATATTAATTATTTTACATGGTGGGGTCAATTTGTTCCCTCTATAATAAAAATTAGTGTTTTACCAAAGTCTTACTCTTAGAAAATATAGCAAGGGATCTCACACATCCTCTAGTGCTCTTCCACTAGGGACACATCCACCTACGCTCACCCACTGTGGACGTCACTCAAACATATCAACTCAACTATATCCATAGGAGCATGTATTGGAGATCCATCTCAAGTAAACTCAACTAAGTTCATAGGAGTCCCGATGAGACCATGTCAAGTCATCTCAACTCAATCCAGGAGAGTACGATCTGGAGAATGTCTCATGAATATAAATCATCAACAAAAGGAACATATTAACATCTATTGCAATGCAACCTTACTCTTCATTCTGTCAGGAAATTACTACACATTTTTCCTCAAGTAAAACTTTTCATTACCGGACACTCTAGTATTATTCGTGATCAAGTATAACTCTACTGTGAGTAAAACCAGACGCTTTGGGTCCCGTCAACCCTTTATTTGAGACCTATATCATTAGATTCCACTTTTCTCCCTGGTCAATGTGATACCTATCATTTTTAACCTTTTGTACCTCAGAGATGCAACCTTTATCGCACCTATCTCATTGATTCCCTTTCCTCCCCTATCATTATGATACCTACTATCATTTTAATCTTCTATTTAATTCGCCTTCACCTTTATTTGCTAATTCATCTCATTGGATTCCATTTTTCACCCTGATCGTTGTGATACCAGTCGTTTTTAACTTTTTTTAACCCTGTAGACCCATACCGTTATAGACACCCTTATTTCTCTCTTATCCCATTGGTCCCCTCTCGCTGCCATGATCATCATGGTATATATCACTTCTCTCTCTTCTTTTCTTTAGTGGACCCACCCCTTATCTTATAATGTACCCAACCACCCAAAGGATGACCATGCAAAACAAGGCCTCCAAACCATTCTAATTCTCGATAATACTAATTCGGGAAAATAATCGTGAAAGAAATGCACAACCACACATGCATAACCAATATTCAAAAACCATCCATGAATTAACACTATTCCATGCACAACAAATAACAAACAAACAAAAAAAAAAAAAAAAAAAAAAAAAAAAAAAAAAAAAAAAAAAAAAAAAAAAAAACACAGAGAACACTTATCTTTAATTAAACCACTCACCAACTAGATGCACTAGGGACGTTTCCTCCCAATCATAGACATTGTTGTTACAATTCTCACAATGTCACCCCCAATCCAAGGCTATGAATCCAAGACGGGTCCTAGGCCAAACCTAAAACACACCAATTAGCTAACTATCTCCTAGGTTTTCCCAACCACACAAAAAAATATGAATTTCCATCTCCCTTTCCCCCTCATCCTGCACAAACCAAATAAATAAACCCCTTTCTCTTCCATGCAGTCCCTCGTGTTGTTCCATTTCTCTCCAAGGATCCGGGGCCTACTGGTCATGAAATATCCATGTTGAAAACTCCAAGGATTATCAATTGCAGACAATTCTCTCTCAACTTCCATCATTCTCATTCACATAGGCATCCATTCCCACCTAGAATTATCAGTAATTCCTCACATATATCTCACAATGGATCTCCTCCTCAACCATTTGTTTCCTTGCTCAAACCAAGAGCACATGAATTAGAAAGCACGAGGAACCAAAAATTAAAGAGTAAGAAGACTGTAAGAGTGAATGGAGAAGAGCAAGTGAAAAACCCCTCAAACATCCCAAAGAGTTGTTTATTATTTACTTGGAAATAAAAAAACACATGGCCTCCCCCCAAGAAGCTCATGTAACCACTTTTCAAAATTAAACCAAGATGTGGGTAAATAAAATAATAATTTAAATTACCTATCCCCTTTAGCCCTCTTGTGGGAATCATAGCCCCCCCTATATTCTTCTCCTGACCATATTGCATCTAGAAGTGTATTATGTGTGTGTGTGTGTGTGTGTGTGTGTGTGTGTGTGTGTGTGTGTGTATTACATTTCTAGGCACTTTGGCCCCTTTCCAACTTTACTATCTCACCCAAGTCAAATTTACATAATACATTCTAGTTCATAGGGACTCACTCAGGTGTTACATCCCCCTCCCCATTATTGGCACTGCTCTGTACAACACCATTTTTAGATTACTAAGAGGGGGGGGTGGAATCAATAATAGCGTAATTATAACTCTTTTCTTCAAAATGTTATATCAATGTAGAATTATTATCCAATAATGAGAATAAATAAACAATCACACACATACATAGTACACCAGTTTTAATGGAAACCCAAATCTGAGAAAACCATGGAATGATTTTTCTTATATGTCTTGAAGAATTACATATCTATTGAAGCACTAACTTCCTTTTGTTTTCTCTAGTTTAACTCGAAGGGGAGGTTCTTAACCCCTTAGCTGTGCTACAAATCGAGGGAAGCTCCAACTTCCAAATTGCTACAACTGTAAGGAGGATACAAGCAACCCCCAATGTTCTCTGTTTACAACTAGAAGGTGGCTACAAACCACCTATCCTTGCCCCATAATGCCACCTCAAGTAGAAGTAGAATGATGGAACCATCACTACACTATCATCAGAGATACTGTAAACCTATACCAATAAATATGAACCATGCATCAACTCAGATTTCAACCTCGTAATCAACTCCGTGACTAAACAAGTGCATCAACCATGCACCAACCTGTAATCAACCCGCATTTTAAACAAGTGCATTAGCCATGCACCAACTCAGAATCAAACTGTATTCATAAATAAGTGCATCAACCATGCACCAACTCTAATCAACCTCACAGTATTATAAACAAGTGTATCCAACCATGTACCAAGTATGTTCCAATCATAGGTCAACTACTCATCAACTATGACTCATCATTGTACCCAACATCATCATCTATACACCTCATGTATGTGCACCAACTCATCAACTACTTGTCTCAACCATGTACTCAACATGTACCACAAACAAAATCCCTCATCAATTTTATCATCCAAATATGATTTAATGCTCAGAATGGACCCGGTGTATATGATCACATTCTTGCAAACTTCCTTAACTTTAAAACGTAGAGAGACTTAGGCATTTTCATCAAACTTTTCTTTAGTCTCACATGCCTAGTTTTGGATTAGTCAACAACTTCTAACTTGGAAGTAAGTAATCATAACTTTAAACCTGTAATGTATAAAGATCTGAAAATGATACCAAATTTTCTTTAGTGTTTTTATTCAATTCCTCCAAGTTTCACTACTTGGAACCCCTTAAAGAAGTTATAGCAAAAATGACATAATCTGTCAATTCGATTATCTCTAAAGAGCTTGCACTGTAGGAGCATGCCTCGCGACAAATTGTTTGATGAATTGATCTGAATGCCAATGTAATAATAAAGAATGTCCCCTAACAAACACATTTGGTTGCACTAAATTTGATTTTTATGAAGAAGTTATGATGTTTGTACCCTCAAACACTGATTTTGACTAGTTTCAGGACTGGCCACAAACCCTATTTTCCACTCTGGAGTGTAACTTCCAAAATACAACAACAATAAGATGAATTTTTTACCATAGATACTTGACATGTTGTCTCAATTCTGTATAAAATTTTAGGATATTAACTAATTAAAAAAAAAGTTATGTTTTAAAATGGTGATGACCAGAATAACATACCTTAGAAAGCACCATCAAAAGAATTTATCCTCCTTGCATTTCCTTCTCGGCCTTCTTTCTCACACTTTCCCCGAATTCCCAGCTTATATATCCCTAATACCTTAGATACATATAGATATTCACCATGCTCAAGTGTGATTCCAAATGAGAGAGCCTTGCTCTTTCATTTATACCTTCAAGTAGCTTCCTGTTATCTCTAGGTCACTTGGCCCCACTTTCCTATTTTAGGGTTGGGTCCACTTCTAATTTCTCCATTAAATTTATTATTTAAATAATTTATTTTGTATTCACTTTTAATTATAATACACTCATCACTTCACTTTTATTATTTACCTTTTAAAATCTCTAAACCACTTTGATTACTTTGACCTTTGGGGCTCTCTAGATAACATATGAGGGTCCTCCAACTGTATAGGTCAACTTCAAACCGGTGAGGAGTTATGTAGTGTTCCACATAACACTTGAAATGGTATGACATGTACTATCCATATAGAATAGTATTATCAGAAAAATATATCATAACTCATACCAAGTACTCCATCAAACAAACGTCCATTACCCAAACTTGGGTCTCCAACTTCTCATAACCATAACTCTCTAACCGGGTGAGGGGAATTATGTGATGTTCCACATACCACCGAAATGACATGACAAGAACTATCCATCTAGGATATTTTCCCTAACAATTTCACTTTCCTTCATCTCATTATTCCACAATTGAGCATGGGTTCTTTTACTCCACAGCTGCCTTCCCCTGTGGAGGGATTCTACCCATAAGGGGACCACCTTTGAGTTCATCCATATTTACTTTTATCAACTATGAAAACAATAATGAGTCATATTTATATCAAACACTATTGGGTACATTACCCAAACCTTTAGGCATGTGTCTTCTTCAAGGGTTGACATCAATGACAACCAACCTTAATCAACCATTCCAATATTATTAACATCACAAATCTAGGCTCTCTGGCCTTTACTTTGCACAATTATCCCAACCAACTCTTATATACATGGGCACTCCAACCTAGAAGGAAGATTTCATACATAGGCACTCTGGACCAAACCATGCACAAAGTTTTTACAATTTACATTTATGGAAACGATTCCAACCAACAATTTTCATTCCCCATCAGCCTTGCACAACCCAAGAAAGAAATGAACCCCTTTCTACTTTCTGCGTAATCCCTCGTGCTGTTCCATTTCTAGGGATCTGGAATGGACCAAGCATCGTTCAGAGTTGCCGCCCAAGAATTCCTTCCAACTACAACAAGTCCACTAGACTTCTTCATTCCACACCTTCATCATTGAGCTTGATTTCCTTCTAGTGATCTTTTTTCCCAAGATTCCAGCTTCCATAGCTAACATCTCATCTATATTACATACATACAATCATCATGATATAATCATTATAACAATTTTCAATCATAAATGCCAAATATGATTTATAGAGGAAAACATAATTTCCAAGCATGAGTTTCCTGCTCATAATTCATTTGGATCATGCAACAGTAGGCATCAATATTTATTATGGATTACAATAGTGTCATACCCAATACCATTATTCCTACAATTTTCTCAACCTTCAATCAGCCAAACCAATTGTTATCATATCATAACAACTTTTAATTTCTCAAATATGTTTATATACAGGAAATAAAATTCCCCAGGTATGACCATTTTTTTCATAATGCTTGGCTCTTGTAGCAACAAGAATTGGTCTTATGTATGTTCTTACATCCCTTCCACTTCCAAGACCATTCTTGTTACGAGGAAAACCACTCTATGGCATGGGGTAAACCACAATAGATGGAAATGATTGTAGAAATTGACTCTAATTCCAAGTATGCTATATAATTGAAAATGCCAACAAGACAAGATCAAGGCCCTACCTTGTATGGATGTTCGATGAAGACCACTGTTGAGCCCAAAAGCCAAGGAAATATACCTACAACTTGTTCTCAACAACCAATATATACAAGAATATGGTGATAATATATAAAGTTAGCACATCAAACAACATAATCCATCAATATTCAAAACAAGCATGCCCATGGAATAATAATTCATATATCTGCAAGACATTAATTGGACAAAAAACAAGTATTTCTATTAATAAATGAACCAAAGAAGTGTATGAGTGACAAAATCTTGTGTTGGCATGTCTCGAAATCGAGAAACTAAGTCAATTCCAACTAGGCCTCCACCACTTCAATCCTCAACCAAATTCAAGCTCATATAAGGGAGACAATGAGGTTCTCCAACAATCAGGGAAGAGCTTGGGTGTTGAACATTGTGTTCAGACTTAAAAGGACAAAGGGATGCAAACTCATATGTGAAGTGAATAAATTTCTCCAGAGTATATTTTCTCTCAAATAGTTGAATTCTCTCCTCCTCCACGACTTTGATAAGGCCCATTTTATAGCCTTCAAATGGAACTAAAGGGCCGAGTCGGAGCGTTTCTAGTATATGAAAGGCCAAGGATCATGGATCTTGTGTCGTGACATGGAAACCTAACACCATTTTTTAATTTTGGGCACAAAACCCGATGTATGTGGGATGTAGTGGTGAAACCTATGTATACGCGAGCTGCATAGTTGTTAGGTCATGTATATGTGGAAAATTTGTTTTTTTTAGATCTAGGAAGTGCAAAAGGGACTTCAAGTATTCATAGGGAAATGGAAAACGAATTCTGAGCAAGTCGTATGGGGTGAGTCAAATCTTTCAATAACAGATGCCCCCTAATGTGTGAGCTCAGAGGATTATCTGTGATGACTGAAATACATTATAATTACCAAAAGTGGAGTGATGGAGACTCAACTGGAAGAATTGGTTGCTCATTACAATATTACAATATATAGTGACTGCACACATGGATGCCAATTTGAATTACACTGCAGATCCATGTGAAAATATGTACCAAGTATCTTCTCATGGCCATGAATAGGAAATACAAAGTAGACATATTTCATAGTCACGAACACAACCTAGTGAAGATGAGTCTCAAAACCAATCTGAAGATATATGTATACAATGGAGTATAATATGATCTCCCATGATAACTGAAGTCATAGGTGTTGGTCCAATGAATGATAGAAACAACTTAGGAAAGTTTCTACTATACCTGATGTCTTCAAGTCTTCTACCCGATCCGCCAAAGGTGCAATTCTACAGTATGTGAATAGAGGATTTGAATTCAAACACAATGAGACTTCATTTGATTACCGGTCATTAATGAATATCGTTAACAAACGCAAGAGAAACTACCAATAATGAAAGAAGGTATCAAGGCATCAAGTACATTCTTACAAGTGTGAATAAAGGAGTTGAGGTCAAACACTCGAAGAATCCATCGATCATGAGACATTGATGTATTTCCAACTGTCGATGGTGAGAGAACTTTCCACTAATGACTGCAAGCCTCTAGGTACTCATAAAAACTCTAGGTATTGTTTCTATAATAGATGGGCTAAAGTTGACGGAAGGAGACCCGCTGAAAGGAGAGCATTAAGGAATCTCTCATCAGTCAGCACGAGGTAGAAGACAATAGCTTGGTAATTTGGAGGAACTCGGATGAAGATTATGTTCATGAACCAGCGACCTTGTGCATCTCTCACGTGTACTAGATGCAAGTAGTGCACGAAAGAGACCCTCTAAATAGAAGCCAATAATAAAAACTGTCGACAAAGGTGAGGAAACCACCAATAAGGCTAATGGAATCCAGGACAATGCATGGATCCTAATGTGTGAATAGATATATTTTCGTTGAACACAAGGCAAACCCCCCATTCAGTGACCAATGAGGAGATGTCAAGTGTTGGTTTCAAGGTTACCTACCCATAATGAAAGTAGGACAACTTTGCATAATAGAACTACAACTCCATGTGATTCAGAGACACGTTGAGGGTAATGACAACATGCAATGTCAAGAGTTATGAGGAGTGGCCGACACAGGTTTATAGAAATCCTTTGAACAAGAACATGAGACATATGAAATACTCTCGCATCATAGACCCGAAAAATGAAACTTTGTGATGTAGGAGGCACCGATCAAAACTCTCCATAAGGACCGAAAGAGTAACCAGTCGGGGGAGTAAACTCTAAGTAATGAGCTCAGCTTCCTAAGGTCATGCTATAACCCAAAATTCGGATGACACATTCACTCAAACGTTTGTGCATTGTTCAAAGGCGACACAAATGCTGCCAATATAAGACAATATTTTTTCCCACCCGTATTTTGTTTTGGTTTATTCATACGCAAATAAATTCTATGATATAAGAGAGGAAATGAGTGTCACGAGTAAGTAACTAGTTCTGAACAGTGGAACACACCTATGCTCAATGTAAGGAAGTGCATGCAAGGAGTGGACACTCGGGATAATGTTTCCTCTTAGGGTACAGGGTGTCAAGTTGCAAGGGATATAGAGAAGGCTCTGCTTGGATAGTGATGAAAATTGTTGAGGTAATGGGCTTATAACGAGAAATTAGGAACCAAAAATAGCCTCAATACTGCAAGCAGGATAATGGTATACAATTACAACTCAACTCCAATGAATGGCCTTTTTCGTAAATGTAGTCCCTTAGGCCCGAAAAAGTATAAAACAATACCCAGGATAACTCTTCCAGCCACACATGAATAGAGTATTCCTTTTTCAAAATTAGTCTACTTGGTTAGAAAAAGGGTTAAACTTACACCAAATAGACGTCCTTTCATAACCAATTAACGAGTGTGAAAGAGACAAGTTCACTCGACAATCTTTTCACTTTTTGTAGAGTCATAAAAGGGCTTAACCAAGACTCAATGGTGGGAGTCCCATAGGCATAGGTCAACATGATTGTGAGTAAGAAAATTAGGTTCAAACGCAAAGCCATATTGGAACTATTAGGGACTCTCGGTCCTATGAAAAAAATCTATGCATGGGCATTGAATGGCATAAAAGTTCTAACTAGGGCACCCATGTTTGGTAAGTCTCTACCACCAACTAATGACACTTATAATAGTAAAGAGAAGGTTATGTCTCACTAATAAATGGGTTCGTACCTAAGGCATATGGATCACAGGTATAGGATAATGCAAAAATGAAAAAATGGAGTGGGACCTATCATATATGTTGGTCAATAAGATACATGTCGAAGTCACGAACGAGCGAGAAATGCTAGAAACCACTCAAATCCCTGGACGAAAACACCAAAACTAACTCTTTCCACTGCATAATTAGTCCAAAATAGGTAAAAAACTGAGCAAACTATATAAAAGTGGGTAAAACAATTTCTATAGATAGTAAAAAATGACCAATTTACCACATTATTTCATTTTTACCCCAAATAGTGCATTTTGGTCCAAATTGCCCATGATATTCAAGTGTGGATTGCGGGAGAACAAGCGATGGAATCGACAACAGTCTGGACCAAGTAAGTCTTCATTTCTTGCTCTCCATTTTTAGTGGTTTAAAAAATTAATTTAGGTTCCAAATTTTGAGAAATTTAGGGCGCAAATTAAAAACTAGGTTGTACGTAGGCTACAATTTATTAGGCCGTGTACAGAGAGGCATCTACGTGGGAAGGCAAAATCTAGCCTGCATATATGCATACCTACATGTGAATGTGTATAATACAGCCCACATATAAGTCTGTGAAGTTAGTTTTTAAGAGATGATAACTCAAAATTTAGTTTTTTAAATTGTACCATGGTGCTAGAGTGGAGGGAAAGAGAGAAAGAAGATGTATATGTTATTGTGGAAAGAGATCTGGGGGGGCAAATGGAATTGAGACAATGTGGGCTATACGAATTTTGGTCTCTCAAAGGAATGAGGGCTCAAGTGAGGTTGCTACAGATGCTAGTAGACTACTGGGATCCTGATACAGAGACCTTCAACCTCGATGGGCAACCATTGAGGATTGAAGTTGAGAATATTTACTTCTTGACAGGGTTTTCATGAATGGGTGAGGTAGTAAACATCAAATCCTGGGGAGATGGAAGTGGCATGAACATTGAATATTACATAGCCACTTATTGTATTGCAGGCACAGAGAAGGTAGGGATCCAACTCACGATCAGAGCGATCAACAACCTTAGCCTCAATAGCATAGTTCTCATATTGACACGGGTCACAGGGTCAACTTTATTGCACCAAGAACTGAGGCCACTTATGTTCTATTCAGTAGAGTGTCTGATACCCACAATATATGACTTGTGTACCTCATTGCTGGCTAATATGAAAATCCATTTGACGGACTGCAAACATGGTCGGAACAGGAACTTTGGGTTCGCATCCATCCTATGTAGTTTCATTTTAGAGCGGGTTCATGGATTGGGCCCTAGAATTGAGACAATTCCACATGGACTTCACGATCCAGCCATGGCATGGTGGACCGAGGTGATGAGGTGATAGGGAGGTGGTTGGGTGCCCACACCCTACAATGACGCGTTATTCTACTAGTGGCACCGACAGGTTGTAGCCTTGGAGGACTACCCCTATGCAGGGATTGACTTCCAAGGAGATCCATACATGTTGTTACCACTAGGTTCTGCCTACAATGACATTGGTAAGAAAAGTTTTTTAAATATCTCATTTTTATGTATTTTTGTATAGAAGAGAAAATAAAAATATTTTTGAGTGATGTTAAGTACTAATTAGACATGTATGCATACGTGGGTCCACGACAGCTAGACGAACTTCCATGACATCGACAGAGGCATAGGGGGGATGAGCCAACGGGGGAAGAATCCGAGAGAGTGATCCAAAACATGCAGTGAAACATGTCTCGTTTGACGCACATGATACCTATTGTTTAGGCAGAGGATATTCCAGAGGTGATGCAGGGGAAGGTGGTAGGTTTTCCTCGTGCTTGGGTACGACTCTTCCGATGTCTTGCGAGCGTCGCCCTATGTTACCATGATACTCATCCAGCACCACAAGAATATATTTCATGGATACTATAGCTATCATTCGTATTGTATTTTAAGGGTGTGACACCACATTTTTGAGATCTCTCTCTCTCTCTCTCTCTCTCTCTCTCTCTCTCTCTCTCTCTCTCTCTCTATATATATATATATATATATATATAAACATCGGCCTTCGGTATTACTTATATAATACAATGTGTAAATTGATGGATGTTTTCTTTAATAATGTGACAAATGCCAATCTAATACATAATTAGCATATGCATCGGATACATGATTAGAACTTCGAGGTACATGATTATAAGTAATAAAATTGAAATGTCATTCCAAAAGATGTACCCGTAGGAAT
>SNQJ01S0158602.1:0-21978 GCA_010110895.2 Picea sitchensis
CCACTCTATCCATATCTTTAGTGGCAAAGTTGAAATAAGGAAGGATTCTAACAACATGGTTTCCATGATCGGAATGGAAGATGGAAGACTATTGAAGTTTAAAGGGACATTTACAATAGATGATTTTAGGGGATAAATTTCTCTAATGGGCTAATTTTCCATGGTTTTTCTCCAAAAGAGATTCACCAATTTCCCATTTTTCTAAAAACGATTTGCCCAAATTCCATAGAATAAAATTAGTTTACCTTAAAAATCACCAAAAGTTTATAGAAACTATATAAAATCCTTAGAAATTTGAATATTTTTACAAAAATATTGCCAAACATTTTACATTTTTCATATTAAGGACTAGTAAGATTAGCCCATGTTTCTACATTTTAATATAAATTTACATCCTTAAAATTATTCCTAACATCTACACATGCACATAATATTGCATACCTCTCTCATCACAATGAAGGTACAATGCCATATAGTCTTTTGTAGCATGCTATATTTGGTCATATTAATTATGACAACCTTCATGTATTGGGAAAGAATGGTGTTTTTAGTTTTCCTGCTATTCCTAAGAAATTGAATCGATGTGATGCTTGGATCCTTGGAAAGCATATCAAACAACCATTTCATGATTATACTTCCAAAGCATGTAGAAAACTTGAACTGGTTCATTTTGATTTGTGTGTCCCTGTGCATGTTCCTTCTACAAATGGAAATAGATGTATCATCAATTTTGTTGATGATTACACCAAGGTGTGTTGGGTGTACTTTCAAAAAGAAAAATTAAAAGCTTTTGAAACTTTTAAAAAATTTCATGTATGGATTCAAAATGAAGCTCAGTCTCATATTAGCTCTCTTCACGCTGATATTGGAAGAGAATATACATCTAATAAATTTGAAATCTACCTTCTCCAACATGGGATCAAGAATCAAACCACAATTCCATACAATCCTCAACAGAATGGCATAGCTGAATGAATGAACAAGACACCCCTAAATATGGTTTGTTCCATGATGTTTTTCAAGAATGTAAAATTAATGTTTTTGGATGATGTTAGTCTATTTGTAGCTTATGTGAAAAATAGGTTTCCATCTCATTCTCTTGAAAACAATACTCCTTGTGAAATGTGGTATGTCCACATTCCTTCGATGAGGAATCTTAGGGTCTTTAGTTCCACCTACTCTTCCTTAATTCCTAAAGAGAAAAGAAGAAATCTTGAAGCAAGGATTTGTAAGTGCATCTTCTTGGGGTAATCAAATAACAACAAGGGATATCATCTTTATGATGAGGAAAACAAGAATGTCATCCTTTCCAAAGATGTAATCTTTCTTGAATCCTCCAAGAATGAAAACATTGTTGACAGACAGCTTGATCATCTCAACAAACTCACTTGTGTAAATATATATCATGAATTTGATAATAATATTCCACATCTTGAAGGGGGGTCCCTATCTTGGGTCAATCTATGGAATCTCCTTTTTCTTTTGAAGCATCATATTCCACTCACAAAGAAGTTCCAACCTCTTCTTCATAACCAGAAGTTCATTTGGATGATTTGATTGAGAGGACTGGAAATCTTAGTCTTGGTGAGAATTCATCACCATCTCAATTAGCTAAGCAATCTGGACCATATCAGAAAGGTCCACCAAAATGGCTCATAAAAACACTTGAAAGTGTTCATCCTGATGAGGTCAGAAAGGTAGGAACCAAAAGTTTCTTAATACAAGATGGAGGTGATGTAGATAATTCAAATTCAGGTGATGTAGATGACAAGGATGCTTCATATGATTATGATTTTAATTTATCTACTAACTTTGAACTAAATTCCTTTGAAGAATCCACTTCCCACGATGAGTGGAAAGAATCCATGCAGAAGGAATATGATGCTCTCATCAAGAATGTGACATCGAATTTGGTGGACCCTCCATTCAGAACCAAACCAATTGGATGCAAGTGGGTATTAAAGAACAAGTACAAATCATATGGCTAACTTGACAAGAACAAAGCAAGGCTCATGGAAAAATTATTTGCACAGAAAGAAGGTATCGATTATGAGGAAGTTTTTTCCCCCACAACAAAATGGGCTATCATAAGTACTCTATTTTCCATGGCAACATAGAATCGATGGAAAATTCATCAAATAGATGTGAATATTTTTTTGTTGAATGAAGACTTGAAAGAGAATGTTTCCATGGCTCAGCCATAAATCTTTGTTGTAAAGGGACAAGAATAGAAAGTATGTAAGATCATTAAATCCTTATATGCCCTTAAACAAGCACCACAATCCTTGTATGAAAAATTAACTAAGCATCTTCCGAAACTAAATTTCAATCATTTCGTTCTTAACAACACAACTCTGTTTTTCAACCAAGTTGGACAAACTATTGTATATCTTGTAGTATATGTAGATGATCTGTTAATAATAGGGAACAATGAAAGTTATATTGCATCCATAAACAAATATTTGAATAAAGGCTTTGAGATGATAGATTTGGGACATCTTCACTACTATTTGGGGTTTGAAATGAATCAAAATCCAAAGTACATATTCATCTCCCAAAAGAAGTATGTTGGATAATTGTTGAACAAGTTCAACATGACTGAGTGTAATCTTGTTTCCACTCCAATGGAACATAATTTGAAGCTCACATCAAAGGAAGGGAATGAATTGGAGGATGCAACTATTAGGCCATGGAATTGTCATCCTTTTTACATCCCCTTTCCATATCTTTAATCCCTTCTTGCTTACCCATAATCTCGTATTAATGCTCATTAATCCAATTTAGTGTTTATATGCGATATTTAGAACCAAGGTGATTTCCGTTGAATTTCCTTAGTATTTCATATGAATTATGGTTAAATATTAGAGAAATAACATATCTTGCATTTATCTTTGAGTTAATCTGCAAAGACGATGTTCCAGACAAGTTATTGTGAAAAATGTGATATCACCATAGGATGTACTTTGGTTCCCACTGCTACAACTCCGCTTGTTCTACAACTCATCCAAGAAACCTTGAGTCGTTGTCCCATATTTTTCATTTACGGATTTACGCAACAATAATATTACTCCAACAAAATCAAAGAGAAAGAGATAATTTTGCAATTCCAAGACAAAATATTAGTTTGAGTGGTTAACCAAGAATCTTGGAATTCTGGGGCAAAAGATCTTAGAGTTATTTATTATTTGCTAATTGTTAGCAAAATATCTTGGAGTTATTTATTATTTGCTAATTGTTAGCAAGGATTCTTGGAGTTATTTATTATTTGTTAATTATTAGCAAAGATCTTGGAGTTATTTATTGTTTTCGAATTATTAGCAAAGATCTTGGAATCTATTTATTAATTGCTAATTGTTAGCAAGGATCATGGAAACTATTCATTATTTAGGAAATTGTTGTAACCACTATGGATTTATTAAATCCATAAGTGGATTTATTTAGATATTCGTTATTTCTAGTTTCCATTAAATTTATGTATAAAAGAGAGCACTCTCTCCATTTGGTTTCTAGGGAATAATGTGTGGGAGAACTTCCCACACCACTCTATACCATCAAACCATCTTTGGGATATTTGGGGGGGAGTGGGGGGTACCATCTTCAATATAAATATGTTCTATTAAGTTCTAGCCATTCTTTCAAAAGAAGAAATACATCATGTTGTCTTAAACGAAAATAAAAGAAGTGTGATTTGTATTTTTCATAGAGAATAATTAAGACAAGATATCAAATGTTGCAGAGATATAGGATTTAATAGTTTCCTTCAAATGGGTTCCTTAATCATGATTTCATCTTGAGAAATAAATAAGACAAAATCATAAATATGGACTTAATAGGAGGCTGAAACACCACTTTCTTAATCATTCACATTCATAAGACAAAAAATTAAATGGCCATGCACACAAACATAGATCCATCAATTTACTTAATATAAAATAAGACACAAATATGGTAGGGAACCACAATAACTTCCTCAAGCTTTACTAGTTCAATAGTATAAAATCAGCTTAGTCTTGATCATAAGATAACACACTCAAAAATTCATTTAATACAAAAACAACATCAGTGGGACTATAAAATCTCTATATTGGGCCTTGTTTTCACCCTCCACATAACTTGTAATTCAAGTCTATCTTACAGAGTGAACGAGGAGAAGAGAGGAGAAAAGATGATACCAATGTGATTGATCCTTCTTAGACAAACCAACAGAAACTACAACAATAAAAAAAATTCAATCTCTTGGAATCCCAACAATGTAATGATAAAAATATGTCAACCCTTGGATAAGTTGGATCTTTATATATTTATAGGTTTTGATTCCCCTTTGTTGCATGTGAGTTGGATGGAAACTTTTAGGGAATAGTTAGGATTTATGAGATAATGTCCATTAGTAATGCCACAATATTAGGGAGTCATGATAGGATGTAACCAAAATCACTTATCCTTATATTTTTGTCCCTTTATTTCTTAACACTAATCCCTCTTGAGTGTTGAGTAGGTGATCCAATATGTCTTGTCGGCGGTTGAGTGTGAGCGCCCTATTATCACAGGGGTACCACTTGTCCCATTGGAATATTATCTATGAGAGGGGAATTTTGTAGGGTCACCTAATATGTGGATCCTTGTTGGCATAGTCATGTACACTTTGAATTTTTCACCACACATTTCTTAAGAGGACCTTCCAACACTTCAAAAATATAAATGATTTATCCAATTCTATTTTCTTAGAAAAATATACAAGGGGTAGCAAGCAGACCATGCGGCTCATGGTGTTTTAAATAGTTACTAGGGGTTGAACGTACCACATGATCTCCATTCCTATTGGTAGGACCCATTTTTCTTCTATGATAATATCCTTTATCTTTTCTAGTCATAACAAATCAACATATTCCTACAAAGGATGAAAAAATATTTTCTCATCCCATGGATAAGGTAATCCAAAGCTCACCATACATGCAATGTTGTCCATGAACTTCTTGATTGTGATTTGAACATTTATGTCCTTACTATTGTTTATGTTAGAATTCAACAACTTCCTTTGGTTGTATCAAAATCTATTGATATTGTCACCGTGTCCTTAAATCTTAGTAGATTCAACTCCCATGTGGGTACCTTGTTAATTATTTTGACAACTAGAGTGGAGATCTAGGCCTTACATTCATTATCCACTCTAACTCATCTAGGTAATTTTTCAATTGGGAGTAAATTTTTCCAAATTCCACAAAGTAACACAAGTGCTCCTTGATCTTGGAAACATCCTCAACGATGTTGTTCCACACTATGGTTTTAATGGTCCCCAAATTTTTCTTCAATTTTTCATTCTCCAATGCCTCTTCATACCTTTCCTATGATTCCTACTTGTCTTACTGGTTACTAATTGTTGATGTTTGAACAACATCGGGAAGACATTCTCCAAGGCCTCTTCATACCTTTCCTATGATTACTACTTGTCTCACTGGTTACTAATTGTTGATGTTTGAACAACATCGGGAAGACATTCTTCCACATACACACACACACACACACACACACACACACACACATATATATATATATATGACATCATATTTATAATACAAAGTATAAATATATATATAATAAATATGTAGTTATTTATTATCCAAGGGACACATCCTTTCATGGATGGTCACCATATGTTCTATATATATGGAACACTCATTATTGTAATAATATATTCACATACAATATCATCTCTTATGAAAAACCAACATGGTATCAGAGTGGGACCAGGCTTAACTCCCTCACAGGAGGGCCCAGGAAAATAAGAGAGATAACTTGGCGCGGTCCCTCTTCAAAGGGAGTGACAAGGTACAAATGCATTGTGGGGTAGTGAATGTCCTGGGGACATGTTGTAGCTATTTGAGAGCTACCCATAGGCCTTGGATGCATTGGTTTTGAAGTCACAGGGGTGCACGTGACGAGGTACAAATGCATTGTGAGGTAGTGGATGTCCTAGGGACATGTTGTAGCTATTTGAGAGCTACCCACAGGCCTTGGATGCATTGGCTGTGAAATCACAGGGGTGCACATGATGAGGTACATATGAATTGTGAGGTAATGGATGTCATGGTGACATGTTGAAGATATTTGAGAGCTACCCACAGGCCTTGGATGCATTGGTTGTGAATTCATGTTGTACTATGGATATCTGATGAGCTCATGTGGCAACAAAGAATACCTCCCTAGTTAAGAGGGAGTGTTTAAAGTTTGTATACGTCAAAGAAAATTGTTGGCATGATGAAGAATGTCTCCCTCATTGAGAGGGAGTGTTGATGTTTTAACAACATCGTGAAGACATTCTTCCATATATATATAATATGTAGTTATTTATTATCCTAGTGATGCATCCTTTCATGGATGGTCACCATATGTTATATATATATGGAACACTCATCATTGAAATAATATATACACATACAGTATCATCTCTTATGAAAAACCAACACTAACTAGTTAATCTTTGACACTTGTTGGGAATTTCAAGGCCTCACTCAACTTCTAACCATGCTTATTCAAATATTCTTTCCTCTATTCGACCAATGTTTTTAGGCCCTTAATATCATCATTGGCCCTTTCATGATTTACATGTCATTCTTAAACCTCCCTAAGTATCTCTTTGATTCATTAATTGAGTTTAAAAAATTCCAAATCCCTTGCTTCCAAGCATATAATGATGGAAGGGGGCATTTCTAATTTTCAACCCTGGAGACTTTTTCCTACAATATTTTCTAATTATGTAAAAATCACATCTCCCCTAACTTTACTCCTTAAAAAAAATTCCTTCATTTGGAGCAAGGTAGCAGTACAAGCCTCCCCTACTTTAAAGGATGTCATATGCACTACTACAATATCAGTAGTGCTTGATTTTACTAAAAATTTTGTCTTGGAATGTGATGCCTCAAGCATAGGTCTTGGAGCAATTTCGATGCAAGAAGGACCTCCCTTGGCATTCACTAGTAAGCAGTTGTGTAGCCAAAATTTGGGAAAATCCACATATGAGAAGGAAATGATGGCTATCCTGCATGTAGTGGAGACTTGGAACCCATATATCATAGGGAGGCATTTTCAGATCAAGATTGGCCATCATAGTTTGAAATACTTCCTCGAGCAATAGTTATCTTCACCAAAGAAACATAAGTGGGTCACAAAGATGCTATGGTATGATTATGAGATCATATATAAGAAGGGTAAAGAGAATGTTGTGGTCGATGGTTTATCCAGACAATTTGAGAAGGATTATGGATCACTCCTTTCCATATCCTTACCATGTCCAGGATGGCTCGAGGAAGTCTACAAGGAATGGCTAGAAAATAGTAATTTAAGGTAGCTCATCCAATAGATTTAGGCAGATTCCAACCCACTTAAAGGTTATACATGGAAACAATATACGTTCCAGTTTAAAGGGTGCATTGTTCTAGCAAAATATTCATCCCTAAAATAATAAGTCTTAGATGAGCTACATTCATCACCGATAATACGTCACTCGGGATTTCATAAAATCTATGAAAGAACTAAGTTATCATTCTTCTAGGATGGAATGAAAACATATATTCATGATTTTGTAGCATCCCATGGAACTTTCAAAAGAAACAAGGGAGAGATGAAGATACTAGGGGCGTTTCAACCACTACCAATCCAAACACAGATTTGGACATACATCTTAATGTATTTTATTGTGGGACTCCCAAAAATGGAAACAAACCAATGATAATGGTGGTTTTCAACCGTATTTCAAAATATGCTCACTTTTGTGCCTTAGCCCATGCTTTCACTCATTCCTAAGTTGCCTAGGTATTCATAGATCAAACCTTCCATTTTCTTGAATCGGGATCCCACATTCACTAAAAAACTTTGGTAGGAGCTATTTAAACTTCAAGATACACAGTTGAGTACAATCATTGCATATCATCTTCAAACTGATGGTAAAACATAAGTGGTCAACAAGTTCTCAGAAACCTAATTGAGATTCTTTGCTTCAAAAACATTCCATTAATGGGAAGAATGGATTCCTCTTTCCTAATGGTGGTACAATGCCACTTATCATCAAGCTACCAAAATGACATAGTATGTAGTTATTTATGGCCAAAACCCCCTATCAGTGGCATCCTATGTACTAGGAACCTCCAAGGTTCATTCAATATATAGAACGCTTCACACAAAAGAGTTCATTATCTGTATCCTCAAGAAAAACTTGGTTATGGTGTAAAATAGTATGAGTCAACAAGTTTATCAACATAGATCTAAATGTTCTTTTGCTAAATGGGATCAAGTGTTTATTCACCTATATCCTTATAAACAAACATCAATCAAAGATAAAGTTCCCCAAAAGCTAGCTCCCAAGTTCTATGGTCCCTATCAGATCATACAATGCATTGGATAGGTCACCTACAAGTTGGATCTCTCCCAACCTACTTGTTATAACACAAAATGCCACACCAATGCATTTGTGCCATGGCCTAAACTTTTCCCTTCTCTTGCTAGACAAATTCCCAACTTTCCTCATCTAAATTATCTAAAAAACATGTCTTTTGCACATATCTGTGAGCTCCTTTGATGAAAAATGTGAACATTCGTGACTTTTCAATGTAAACCCCGCAGATGCCCTAAAAATAATGAAAAATAAAATAGTTCCAAGTTTTAGGGTGGTTTTTTCGGTTGGGCTTGTATCCCAATGTCCCCATGCCTGTACAACACAAATTCCAACTTCCCTAACCCCTTTGGGGAAGATATAAAAGAACAATTGAGGGATAGAATGAGGAGAAGTATTTTGGTGCAAGGTTATGTTGTTCAGATCTAGCAAGTGTTGGAGTTACTTCACACACAACTAGGATTTATTTTTCCTAAGTTTTTTCCTTGCTTATTAGTCATTATTCAGTTTCCTATATTTTAGGAAGAATATTCCTCTAGGGAGAATATTCTCTTCATTTTTCACTTCAATTTGATCAGTTGAGTGGAGTCTAGATGCTACATTGGTATTGTCACCATGAAACATTGGGATCATCACTAGCTAATGTGCATTTTCCTTAGGATCATCACCAGATTAGCGCATTACCCATGATTCCATGATCTCCTCCTCACTTGACTCTGTTTCAATTAGTTAACTGAAGACTGATAGACTAGTTAACTCAGCTAGGTGGCAGTTCACTCCCGTAATTGATCAAGAGACTAGGCTAGGTGGCAATTTACTCCTGTAACTACTGGTTTGTGTCCATATCACTCTATACCACCACTATGGCACATTGGCTTCTCCTCTAGTGTGCATTGGTTGAGTTATATAGAGTATATCATGTGTAAATTATCATTCATTCATTTGGTTAATGAGAATTCTTCCATTCTTTCTCTCTTGATTCTTCTTTCTCAATTTCTCTCTGCAAACATGTGTGTTATTTTCTACCTAGATCTATTCTATGCAGGTTCAACACATTTACATCGAGATTTCATATTCCTTTTATCCTATGAGTCGCATCCCCCAACCTGGAAACACATTTTGCAATGTATGTTCCTTATTATGTAATCATAAGGTGTCTCCTTATCCTTATTGGGCTATCCAAGGAAGAGCCTGATTGTTGAGTAGATGCTTAAAGGATCTGTGGAGGAACCTGAGTAGTTGGCTCTGAAGCGTTGCCAGAAGCAAGTCAGGTTGTAGCTAACTTTGATATTTGGTGTTAATAGAAGAGTTCTCTTTCACTCCAATTTTGTGTTCTTTGCAATATTGTATATTATCACTTTTCATAGTTTCTTTGGATATAACACATGGTGTATATGCTACTTGATTACGTAACTACCTCATTGTAGAATTTGTCTTGATTTCATTTTGCAAGCTTGTTCTCGTAAAGGTCAAGAGCGCTTCGAAAAGAAGGAGCAGGGATTGACATCGAACGAAGGGTTTAAGGTGCACACTTTATCCTTCTTTCTTTCCCTACTCTCTCCTAGCAAAAGGTAGTTATTTTTTAGTTTTCACATTTGTTTGGGAGGGAAGATTTTAGTCTACTCAATCTGGTTTCAATATGTTGTGACTTGACCTAAATTCATGGGGGAAATATCCCATCAGCAGAATTGGTGACAATATTGAGGATTCTCCTAGTTTGGGCCGGTTGTAGGGTGTCTTGCATGTCCTTTTTTATTTTTGCGGGTTTTCCTATTTTCCAAGCTTTGTTGCAAATATTTTATTATTTGGAAACCTTTCCATAAGTTCCTGGGAGTCTCCATGTTGAAAGTCCTTTTTATTTTTCCAATTTACAGAGTTATCTATGTTTGTATGTTTTATCAGTTGCAGATATCCGTGCTTTTAATGTGTATGACCCGTGGACATCTGCGAGTCTCATTTCACACAGTCACGGACTTGTGTGCAATTTGTGAAAAAAAAACATTTCTTCAATTTCTGGGAGACTTTTGGGTTTCTCCAAGTTATCCTAAGCTTCCTGAGTTTGTGATTGATTTGTATTACTGTGTCTAAGATTGTGAAAACATTCAGATCATTGAGGATCTTGATCTTGGTTTCCCAATGTTATTGGCTTAATTTTAGCTTGGATTTTAAAGCAAAATGATTTGTTTTTTGAAAAACAATCCTCCTCATGGCTGGGGGGGCATGAATTGTGTATCCTGCATTTATTTTAGAATATTTTGTTAGTTTTTCTTTGATAGAATAAAACTAAAAAAAAAATATTTTTCTTCTAGTTAATTTTCTTTCTTTCTCTGCATTGTTTGCATTGTTATTTGAAAAAGAAAAGATTCTAGCATAGGATTGTTCATGCATTTTCTTATTGAAAATATTTTTTCATTTGAAGAATTAGTGTAAATTTTTCTTTGCCAATGTTCTTATAAGTTTCATTTTTGTAAGAGTCTCAAACAACATCAGTTGCACCTCCATACCCTTTGAGTAAAAAAAACCACTAAAACGAACGCTAAACTTAAAATGTACTAGACTTTGTTTCTAGGGTTCACAAACAAGTTTAGGGTTAGGGCCTTGGATTAGGATTGGAGAGATAACTCTCCAAGGAAATTAAACAAACATAAGAGTCTGAGTTAGAGAGATTATAATCCAATTTTTGTATAAGTATAGATGGGAGCCTCTTCTAACACAGGAGATAAACACGAGGTCACGTGAAGGAGAGTTGAGGAGATTTCCCCTCTGAATATTGACTAAGTGTAGTGGAGAGATTGTATACTAGGGGTTTCGCTAGTTCCTTTACCTCCATGAGAGGTGGCACTTTTGAATCTTTGGGCTTTGTTACCCTGCCCATACGTTTGTTTATGACTATCGACTGTACCCCCCGGACATTGATTACGAGTTGGTGACCTTAGTGACTTTTCCTAGGGATCTCAGAGGTGACTATAGGGGCTTGTTGTGGTACCTGGGGAAGATTTTGTATCACACTTTTCAGTACTGTTGGAGGGTGCCCCACGAAGCATGGGTTCTTGCACCGGATAAGGCCAGTTAGTGGAGGTCAGGATAACTACTTCTCACTCTTTCATTCATTGGTCCATGGGACTTAATCAACTCGTGCCTTCATCTGGAAGGTCCATTTCCACCTTTTCATTTCTTTTGACTCAGGACCTCATCCACATGGGATGAAGATTTGGAAAAGTTGTTTTCTTGCAATGTTTCTCTTAGGGATTTTTATTGGAGTATTTCTTTGTGTAGTTGACCTTAGGTTTTTTTAGTTTCACCTCTTTTGGATCATTGATTTAGGGTGGTTGACCAACCACTCCACTGGTCGAGAAGGACCCCTGGTCTTTCTCTTCAAAGTGTGGAGGCGCCTCCTAGAAGGCGCAGGTTTTTATACCATTGGTTTTCCAGAGTCAGTACATGAGACTTTTATGAACATGAACAATCCAACAAGGGATGAACCTGTGCATAAGAATGATATGGTAAAAGTTCTTGAGGATACCAACCAAGGGACCCCTTCCCAAGGGGATTCTTGTGCTTTTCCTTTCTTTGGAAACATCGGTGCCCCCTTGATGTCAACTTTGAAAATTCTTGGGTTCAATGTAGGACTACTAGTATGGTTGTGGACCATTCCAAATGTCCTAAATGCTCTTGATGCTTTCCAAATAAGAACTTTATGTCAGTGGAATTGTATATTTTTTAATCCTTCACCTTATGCATCTGCATAGTTTACTCCTCCTCCTCCCCTTTCTAGTAAAATTCTTACTACTAGTAACCAAAAGTCTAAAAGGAATAGGAAGAGGAAGAGTAAGAAAAAAAAGTCATCAACCTCTGCTAGTCATGTTGGATACCTATCACCAGTCTCTACAATTCATGTTGGGGGCATGAGTCTATTCATACTGAAAATATGTCAACAAGCTCTGCGAGTCATGTTGAATACCAACACCCAGCCTCTGCAAGTCATGTTGGGGTCAAGATTCTAGTCCTTGTGAGTCATACTAAATTTCAGCAGCCAGCCTCTGTTAATCATGTTGGAAGTGCAAAACCAACCTCTGCTAGTCATGTTGGAGATTTTTCAACAACCTCTATGATTCATGTTGAATACAAGAAACTAGTTGTTGACAGTCATGTTGGGGGCACAAGTCTAGTCACTTCTAGTCATACTAGACAAACATCACCAACCTCTGCAAGTCATGTTGGAGATCATCTACTAACCTCTACGATTCATGTTAGAGATAGGTCAACAACCTCTATGAGTCATGTTGGATTCTTGTCACCAGCCTCTGCTAGTCATGTTGGGGGCATGCAACCAACCTCTACAAGTCATGCTAGGAGAAAAATTCCAGTCACTGCTAATCATACTAGCATCAAGTCAACGACCTCTGCAAGTCATGTTAGAGTCTTTTCACCAAATTCTGTTAGTCACATTGGAGATGTGCAACCAACCTCTACTAGTCATATTGGGGGCAACCCACTGGCCACTGCAAGTCATGCTTGGGGAACTAATATGGTTGAGAAGCATAGACGTATAGGAGGTAATCCCAAGTTCCCTTGTAATATTTGCAAATGATATCACCTTACTCATTTGTGCCATGTTATTGTTGTGTTACAAGAAGTGTGGTCCTTGTCTGACGACTCTTCAATTCCGAGTCATCTTCAGTTTTCTAGAAATATAATCAATCATTGGCCGACAAAGTGGTCATACCAATGCAATATTAGACCGACACCACTCTTGTTTTGGGGGGTGATACATCTCTTGACCATGTTGTATTTTGTCCTATTCAAGCAGTGGTTGAGGAAGTGGTCGTGCCGATACAATCTTCAGTCGATCCCACTCTTGTCTTGGAGAGCGACAAGTCTAAAGAAGTGGTCTCTCTGATGAAATCTCTGGCTGATCCCACTCCTCTTTCGGGAGTGATGTGACTTTTGACCATGTCATTAGAATTTCCAGTTCAGTACCTTCTAAACAAGTAGGCATTCCACTCTCTTCGAGTATGCCCCCTCCAAGTCCTAGGATGGTTTATTTTGATTGGAATGATCTTGTAGAGCCTCTCCTTCCTTATTTTGCACCCTTCTAGATAACGGTTGGAGTTAATAAATTAGGAATTTTACAAACTATTGTAGATGAAGGATCCCCTGCAAGCCTTTTATCATCCTTGGCTTGGAAATCTTGTGTCAGCTACTAGTGATTTGTTGGCTTTCGACAAAAGACCTAGCGAATCTCTGGGGTTTCTTCCTCAATTGCCTATCAAGTTAGGTGGGAATATTTTCCTAGTCTATTTGTTAGTGGTGTCAGGCCCTTTAGACTTTAACTTAATTCTTGGGAATGATTATGTGTATGCGATGAATGTTGTGGTGTCTATACTCTTTCGTGTGATGCATTTCCCTCACAACAGAAGCAATTCCACTATTGATAATCTTTCATTTTATAATCACCATCATAATTTGGATTTACCTCAAGTTTCCCCTTCGTATGTTCCTATTTTTCGAGTAGAATCCTCCCCTCCACAGGTGAATTATGTGGTGTCTTATCCTTGGTGTTTAATTGATCCTAAGAAGGATCCTTTAAAGTTATGTTCACCTTCTTGAGACAAGGTCTCATAAATTGATAAGGTGTTTTATCTGTTGGGGGCATGGGATCCCTTTCTTCCCCCTATTGACTTGAGTAATCTGGAATTTCCTCTTGATTTTGATCTTGTTGTTTGTAAGACCTTGAGACCTGGTATTTGTGAGTTGTCGAGCACTGATTTTATGGATGTTGAGTTGCCTTCATATGAGGCCATCCTTGAAGCTATGATTATGGATCTTCAACCTCCTCTTGAACTAGAAACTTTACAAGTTTGTTACCAAAGAATCCCTTGCCTTGAGCCTAGAAATGGGCTCTACCTAGAGCACTACTATGCATAAGACAGAAGCCTGTGCAGCCCTCTGTACATATTGTATTTTTAGGGTTTTTGGTTTTCAAGTTTCGTATCCCATAATACTTTTTTTAATTAGAGGCTTCTATATTGGACATATTAACTTCTAGGTGAGTGTTTTTGATCTTATATATATGACTTTGGAGACATTTTCTTTGGTACATTTTCCTTTCATGTCGATCTATTCTAACAGAGAATGATATCGAAACTGGCATATAGGTTAGATTTTCCCCTTCATGCTTTTTTTCATTATTTATTTCCTATTTCATTTTTCCTTAGGTTCAACCCCACTGAGTTGTGACATGTAACCTTCTTTGTTATTTAGAAGTGTCTCAATTCATGTGGTAGAGCCTACCTTCCATGGGTGTCCTATCTTAGAACCCCTTTTCATTTTGGCGCTCATGTTGTAAGTTTTCTAGTAGGCTTGGGAGTCCTATTTAGTCCCACCATGATATTGTGTATGAACTTCATTCTTCTTACCCAATATTATTCTGTCCATCACCCATGGGACTGCCTCCCTTATATGCTTCTCACAACAACATTATGGAGTCTTAGTTAAGTTCTTTTCAGACTCCTTAAAATTGAAAAGGTTGTCGAGTGACCTTGTTTCTTTCACACTTGTTAAATGGATCTGAAATAACATTTGTTCGGCACAAGTTTACCCCTTTTCCGGAAAGAATAGAGTAATTATGAAAAAGGTATACTCTAGTCTACTGACTAGAAGAGTTCTCCTCAGTTTTATTTTACACTTTTTGGGGCTCAGGAGACTAAAATTACGAAAAAGGACATTGGAGTTTCAGTTAAGCTCTTTTCAGACTCCTTAAACATGAAAAGATGGTCAAGTGACCTTGTTTCTTTCACACTCATAAAATGGATTTGAAAGGATGTATTTTTGGTATAATTTTAAACATTTTCCATACTGAGCTAACTATTTACAAAAAAAGGAATACTCTAGTCAAACATTGACTAGAAGAGTTCTCCTTGGTATTATTTTACTCTTTTTGGGGCCTTGGAGACTAAAATTATGAAAAATACCACAATAGGAGGTTTACTTCCTAAAGTTGAGTTGTAACTGCATTTCATATTGATCACTCGTGCTTTTAAACCTAATGTCGGCTTCAGCATGTTGTTGTTGAGCCAATTGCATATGCATTCCTATCAGTACACAGCCTTACAATTTATGCCTTTGTGACTCGACACTTTATCCGTAGAGGAAACATTCCATGAGTTTCCTTATCCTACACATGCTTTCCTTGCATTGAGAATAGATATGTTCCTTGTGCTTTGGGACTAGTTTTCTTTTCCGCGACACTCGTTTCCTCTATTGTACTATAACACTCTTTTATTATTTTTCAAGCTTTAATAATATGAAAAAGACAAATAAATAAATAAATAAAACAAAAAGAAGGGGGGGAAGCATCTATCTCTTGTGTTGGTAGCAGTCTTGTTTCCCTTGAACAAAGCACAATATTGAGTCAGTATCTCATCATTTTGGGTCTAATATGGATTTAAGAGACTTTTTCTCATTTTTGAGTTTTATCTCCCCCAGTTGGTTATTCTTCCAACCATATGGAGCATTTGTTGATGCCTCCTGTATCAAAAATTTATCCCAGCTTATATTCCATGCTTCCTAATTCACATAATTTGTCGTGCTTGTGTTCAAGGGAAATTTTCAACCTGAGTCAGTCATTCTGCAATTAATTTCTGACCTTGCAAGTTTGCCTTCCCGAGTTAGTCAAGTCAGACTCATCATCACAAGTATTTGTCTCTTCGTATGATTTCTTACAAATATTTGGCCTTCTACCACCCCTAATGTTGGATGATGAAGGATGCCTTAATTCCTTCCTTCCAGCGGATCTCTTCCCGTCGAATGCAATACATCATGCTATGGGATAGGGATCTAGAGTTATGTTTTGTACCTTGGGTCTTGTAATCATCAGTGGAAGACTCCCTTGCTATTGAAAATGGGAATACATAAATGTCCCCCGATCAATAGATTTTACCAGGTGTTCGACATCAACTCATTTATTCACACTTGTTAGATTGTACCATGGTACCTTGATGCCCATTATCATCATTGGTGGGTTATCTCGCATTTGTTAATGGTATACATCAATGACCAGTAATCAAACGATGTCTCATTATGTTTGACTTCGACTCATCTATTCACATAGTATATACATGTACCACGACGAATCATTGAAGACCTCAGGTGAAGTATGAGCACCACATATTTTGTGCTCCTTCCCAACCCATATGGTGCCACCTCACAGACATTGCTACTTGTAGAGGATCAACTTATTCTTTCCCTTGGTTCTAGATATCCTCTATTCTTGATCTTGAGACATAGCTCCATTGTGTGTCTATTTGTGGATATGATCTACTTTGACATGGATCCACTATGTATTTTTTGTGGCCATGCTTTCTACTTCACTTATATCACATGGATCCACTGTGTATTGTTCGTGGCCATGGACTATAGTTATATTTCACATATGCCATGTATTTGTAGTGTACTTGATTTGACAGCCATGATTATATCACACTTGAGAATGGGTATGCTTGACTTGGGAAGAGAATACTCTTACTTGATCTATGTTGATGGTTGTTGTTCTTGGATCAGTTGTTTGGGAACCTTCACGGGTTTACTTCAATGAATCCTCGCCTCTCATACTTTATAATGTATTTTGGCCATCATTTTTTCCTTTTGAACTAAAACATTAGGGGGCATCTGTTATGACACAAAATTCCATACATATGCATTTGTGCCATGGCCTAACCCTTTCCCTTGGCTTGCTAGACAAATTCCCAAATTGCCTCATCCAAATTATCTAAAAAACATGTGTTTTGCACATATCTGCGGGATCCTATGATGAAAAATGCAGACATCCGTGACTTGCCAGCGTAAAACCAGCGAATTCCCTCAAAAATAATGAAAAATAAAATAATTCCAAGTTTTCGAGTGGTTTTTTCGGTTGGGATCGTTTCCCAGTGCCCCTGTGCCTGTACAAAATGGATTCCAACTTCCCTAACCCATTTGGGTAAGATATAAAATCACCATTGAGGGATAGAATGAGGAGAAGTCTTTTGGTGCAAGTTTATCCTTTTAAGATCTAGCAAGCTTCCCTATTCCTTTTATCCTCTAAGTAGCATCCCCCAACCTGAAAAATCATTTTCCAGTGTTTCTTCCTTCTTATATAGTCATAAGGTGTCTCCTTATATTTATTGGGCTATCCAAGGAAGAGCCTCATCGCTGAGTATATGCTTGAAGTATCTACAGAGGAACCCGAGTAGTCGAATCCGAAGCAGTGCCAGAAGCGAGTCAGGTTGTAACTAAGTTTGATGTTTGGTGTTGATAGAAGAGTTCTCTTTCCATCCAATTTTGTGTTCATTGAAATATTGTATGTTATCACTTTTCATACTTGCTTTGGATATAACACATGATATATATTCTACTTGATTACATAACTACATCRTTGCAGCATTTGTCTTGATTTCATTTTGCAGGCTTGTTCTGGTAAAGGTTAGGAGCACTTTGAAAAGCAAGAGCRGGGATTGACATCAAACAAATGGTTTAAGGTGTAATATTTATCATTCTTTATTTCCCTACTATCTCCTAGCGAAAGGTAGTTATTTTTCAGTTTGCACATTWKTTTGGGAGGGAAGATTTCATTCTTCTCAATCTAGTTTCGATCTACTATGACTTGACCCAAAGTCATGGGGGAAATATCCTATCAACACCACTCCAAGATTCATCCATTAGTTTATGTGTCATGTTTGAATATTCCATTTGGCTCCAACCAAAAGAGGTATTGGATACCAGAGAGAGTCATTTGTGTCAGTGCATGATTAGGGAAGTATTTATCCAATGGAACTATATGCAAATAGAAGATGCCACATGGGAACCAATAATGATTCTACAACAATTTCCTCATCTTCATCCTTGAGGAAAATGATACTTTCAAAGGGTCTTATCTTAACCCCCTTACTTAGGATACTTTATTAATGTATGAGTCCACCTTCTTTGAATAAGGCTGATCCAGATGGATCTCGGTGGCAATCCACCTTTTCCACTGAATCACCATTTTGAGCCTGTGGCTTTAATAAACCATGACATTCACCCTTTTGGTGGGGAATGTAATGTAATGTCATCTTCATTTGTTAATTACAGACATCATGTAATGGTCTTATGTACATTCCTACAACATAGCGCTAATGCACTGGATCTCATTAGAACTCTGCAGTTAAGCGCACTCAGGCTAGAGTAGTACTAGGATGGGTGACCGCTCAGGAAGTCCTAGTATTTTACATGCTTATGGCATTTTATAAACTTAGTCCAATTTATCCCGCTTGCATCATGGGAATTGTTCTCCTCTCACTCTCTCATATATAATTGAGGTGAAGGAGGCCCTTTAAGAATGCAATGGAGTGTGATGTAAATCTTCTTGTGAATGAAGTGTAGCCAACATCTCTTTCTTTTTAGAGATAAGCTACCCCATTTTTCTAGTTTGTGTTCTACAATGTTTTTCTATCTTATTAAGTAATAGAAGTTGGGTTTCACTGTGTTTTTGTGTTCTCTTCTACATTTTTGTGTATTTCATTGTTATATCTCGGTTGTATTTATGCCTTCATGTCGTTCTCAAAATAATCTGGATCAAAGGCCCACTAAATAGTTAGTTAATAATTACTCATTGTAAAAAATGATCATGTTTATTAATAAGGCCCAAATTAGTTAGTAGACCCTCATTATAAGTGGACTTGTAGGTAGTGAAGATTCTCTATGGATAGTTATATATAGAGTAGAAGCTTATGCAATGTTTTGTCAAGAATTGTTACTGTATTTGGAGCTTTTATATTAGAGGTTGTCCCCTTGAAGAGGAAGTGAACATAGTTCTCTATTTTTTATTATCAAAAGATATTTCTCAAGGTTTATCTATTTTATGTTGTGTTCTTGGTTTTTGGACTACTCTTTATGTGATTGTTCTAATGTTTTGGGGTTAAGTACATTATATCGAAGGGGTCAATGCCAACTACATCTTATTATTATATTATTCTTTTTTTATTACATAGTGGGCCTATTTATTACCCATCAAGTACCCAGTGGGCCTATTCCATTATAATGACCACATTATATTCATTATCTCCTCAAGTACCGCATATTATCCTCCCTAGATACATTATTTTTTTTTTAAATTACCATATAGTTTTTCCTTTCTCTTTAAATTATTTCTAAGATATTCATGTTTTGACTATCCACACGTAATTACTCTCCACAACAAAAGAGATATGTCATGAAATTACTAATCCCTACCTAAGAATTAATTTATTGATTTTGTAAATTAAATTAATTATTTTAGTATAATTAATAATTTATTAAGCTAAATTAATCATATTGAACTATTTCTTACAATAATTGTACTTACATGTTGTTGTAAAGTAATTGAGATATAAATAATTATAATTATGTATAATAAGAATTTATTGGCAACCGTGATATACATAGTTATTGGCAACATGGTTGTTATTCACTAATAAATGCCTATTTTCAACTATTATTCATCCTAAGTTGTGGTGAGTATGCTCGTTGCATTGTGATATTTAGGTTAGGGTTATATATAGAGAGAGTAATGTTAACATATTCAACACCATCTAAACAAGACTATCTTATGTTATTATAAGTTAATTTGTAAAGGAGATGATTTGTTGTATAGTAGAAAATAAAAATAGTAACACATTTTGCTTAACAATATTAGTTTGTATTATTGTAAGTTAATTTATAGAAGAGATGTTTTATTGGAGTAGAAAAGAAAAATGGCTTTTGACGATTAATTAAGTGTAATGATGTCAAAGAAATTACAGCTGACAAATAATAGAGTAAATAAACTTAAAACAGGTTAAAATTGAAATTACATCTGACAAATAAAAAAGTGCAATATTAAGACATTTAACACCATCTAACAAGTTTAGCAAGTGTTATTATAAGTTAATTAAGTTTAGCATGTGAAATGTTTTGTATTTTTGAAAATAAAAAATAAAAAACAAGTGATTTTAAATATTAATAAAGTTTTAGAGATTTTAAAACTTATTATTTAATGCAATTATTAGAGTGCATAATGACAAATAAAAAAAGTCAATATTAAGACATTTGACACCATCTAACAAGTTTAGCATATGTGTTAAGACATTTCACACTATCTAACAAGTTCAGCATGTGTTATTATAAATTAATGAAATTTAACATGTGTTATAAATTTACCCTATGTTATTATAAGTTAATGAAGTTTAACATGTGTTATTATAGGAGATGTTTCGTACTAGTTGAAAATATAAAATATGAAAAAAAAATTATTTTAAATATTAATAAAATTTTAGAGGTATCAAAACTTATTATTTAATGCAATTATTAAAATGCATAATGATTTAAAGTATATAATTATTTGAGTTATTATAAGTTAATAAAATTTAACATGTGTTAAAAATTTACCTTATGTTATTATAAGTTAATAAAGTTTAACATGCGTTATTATAAGAGATGTTTTGTATTAGTTGAAAATAAAAAATGGAAAAAATAATAATTTTAAATATTAATAAAATTTTAGAGGTATCAAAACTTATTATTTAATGCAATTATTAGAGTGCATAATGATTTAAAGTATATAATGATTTTATAGTCAATTTTCTTGAGAAAGTTTGGTGTGTAAACAACTTCAACTTATTCTTGGATTGGTAGATTTTGTGATAGAAAAATATTGCCTAGCCACAATATGTAGATTTATTCTTGAATTGGTAGATTTTGTGATAGAAAAATATTGCCTACCCACAATATGTAGATTTATATGAGGGTGGGGGAGGGGGGTTTTAATAGAAAATATATAATTATATATTTTCTATTAAAGCTCTCCCCACCCACAATATGTAGATTTATTCTTGGATTGGTAGATTTTGTGATAGAAAAATATTGCCTAGTCACAATATGTAAGCATTTATTTATAGTGATATTGGAATGGAAACTATAAAGCAAATAATAAGACTTTGAATGTATTTATAGTGATATTGGAATGGAAACTATAAAGCAAATAATAAGACTTTTAATGCAATGGATTTTAAGGGATGGTTGATAAGGAAAATGGACACATTAAGTTCAAATTATTATTATATTATAAATTGTATATTTAAAATTAAACATAATTAGAGGAAAAGTATTTTAAATATTTAATAATTAAAATATATTTAAATAAAATGTATTTTAATATATCAAATATACTTTTCCTGGATGGGGTGTTCTCTTGATATGACTTTTCAAAATAGGTTTGTCATCACCTGGCCACTCTTTGAGTCACCTGGAGTAAGTCCTTTGCCTCAGCCCTTCCCCGGTCATCTTGGGCCTTTATGATACCTGCCGCCACCTTTCCTTTCTCACTTGCATTCTGACGTTTACTTGCCCAGGAAGCTCTGCAACTTGTGCATCTTCATGGCGCTGTGCAAAAGCTCCCTCACGTCACTTCAGCTCCTTCCATGGCTCATGCTTCTTTTGTTAGTATTGGAGTCTCCAGAGCCTCAATGTCTCGCCTCCATTCTGAAATGCCCAGTCTCCAAAGCCCTCCCCTCCACTCATCTTGTAGTCGAACTCTGGTGCGATCATCCGTGGGATCC
>SNQJ01S0158604.1:0-21978 GCA_010110895.2 Picea sitchensis
GAGAGAGAGAGAGAGGGAGTGGGTGTGAGAGTTTAATTCATGTCAAAGTAAGGTCTATCTCTAGATCTTTCCATGCCTTGTGATGTCTAAATCTTGCCATGTCTAGGTCTTACCATGTATAGGAGTGTGAGGGAGAGAGAGATAGAAAAGGGGTGTAGAGAGGGAGGGTGAGAGTGAGATAGAGCAGGGGGGGGAGATGTAGGATAGGGATGACAAATATAGAGAAGGAAAGAAATGATTTTCAGGAGCGCACACATGTTCCTAGAGCATGTGCGCGCTCTTAGTGCACATGCTCTTGTTTGAGTTAAAACAATTTAGGTGTGATTGAAAAGGTTTACATTGACTCGGTTGGCTCGGATTTAGGTTCGGGATGATAAACCTAGTAGTTCGGTCTGCAAATTCATAAAAACCTCCATTTTTGTGAATACCCCTCTATATCTGTGTCTTTGACGTTATTTTTCTATAGGCTAAAAAATTCAGTCGTTGACAAAATTATAGACATAGATAGAGTTGGCTATATATATATATATATATTGTTTACTATTTTTAATCTATTTTTGTCTTCACACATATCAAAATCCTATAATACATACCTCTCTTATTTCTGCTATAAATTTTTCTCCACTTAACCATTTCTCAAATGAGTTATATGCGACACTAAAGGAGACTGATACCTACGATTTTTTTTTATTTTTTTTTATCATGTTAAGACCCTTTTAGCCTGCACGAACAAAAGATGTTGTAATTTCAGGCATATGTTGACTTTGATAATTTAAAAAAAAATATTAAATTAATATTAAAATTTCCAAAAAATACATCACACAAGAAAAACGAGTTCTCTACAAGTTTACAATTTTTTGGAACGAAATTCCATCGTTAAGACACTCAACACCTGCACAAACGAAAACATATACCTTATATTTTGTTGGAAAAATAATATACCACAATTAGAAAAAATCAAATTCGACCTAGTTATTGACAATGTCTGTGAATACAAGTTGTATATTCGGAAATCTAATTCAATTTCCTACATTTCATCTTCTTACACCATATTCAAATTCATTGTAAAAGCACCTTGAATAATTCATCCAAGTTAACAAATTGTTTTTTTTCCAGGTTTGCATTGCCACTAACATGTCATGAGAGACCATCATTAGCTTGCACTCACCCACTCTCTCTTAATCATACCTTGGCCCAAACCAACTGACATTATGAGATTACTCTATCTCACATTTCCTCCCTTAATTGAAGATTCAACTTCTTTGATTCAACATCAAGATAGAATATGAGTACACCTGCCACCCTTGTACCTACCCTAGTGGGTCATTGCACAACTTGATGACACATCCTCTCTATGCATAAGAGAGATACACACTACATAATTACATGTGATACCACACTAATCCATGTAGGCTTTACTCAACAGGGCTTACAAAAAACCATGTGTTATGGTGTTACCTGTATGCCTGAATAACAGGGCTTACAAAAAAACCTGGGGAAATCAAATTGCCTATGGGTAAGTTTACAACTTGGACCAAAACTCTGGGCTGTCAGGTACAACCAATCATGCACTCCCTACAACACATATGCTCAATTACAACATTTCAACTTAGGTACAACAAATATCCAACATGCCCTAGATCAACACAAAGGTTACCATCTTCCTTTGTATCAATCATATTCCCAAAATATAATCCCATTGAATATGACTAAGTTATAAATGAATTTACATCTCATCACTATACATACCTTCCTCCTGATATCCTCTTCAAGTGACCTGTACACTTTAACATTATCATCTACCATGAAACATCTTTGGTCTTCTTTCTCCTTTCCTAATTCAATTGTTGTCTTGAATTTACCGGTGATTTGTTAGAGTAGCAAATCCTAAAAAACCATTACATTCAATATTGAGTTACCTATTCTCAATATAAATACTTCCAATTCCAAAACATTTATGAGTGTCACAATTAACTCATTATTCTTTGGAGTTACCATACTTTAATAGGTGTATTTTTATAGTCAATTCTAACAAAGCATCAAACACTGAGTTGACTAGGCTCAACATGTTTCTCTTCACCCACTCAAAATAAATTCAAAGACATATTTCACTTTACCATGGCCAAAAATTGCCACAATCACCATTGATGAAATCTTAATCAACTTTACATCCACGGAAGTCTCTTTCTTGTGAAGCTTGGATCCAGGCTTCTCCATTTTCCTTCACACCTCTTCAAATATTGCATTTCACTTATGCCGTCTCGAATTCCTTGTCACCTTCTGCTGGCTTGAATTCTTTTTCGCCTATTAGAACTCACTCTCATCCACCATGTCTTGCAGAACCCATCAATCATATAATTATACGACATGATAATCACTTTATGCCTTGCTATTGTAACATTTGATGCCAACACTTTAATAATTCATAGAGTATAATTTTTCTCATTATTCCTCGTTTTTATAGCACAAACAAATGTTCAGAGATCTAAAAACACAATTCTACAGGCAAATCAAAGCGTGTTTTATGAGGCTTGAAATAGGAGGGACAAATGCAACAAAAATACATAAAAAAATCACACATTTCATATTCTAGTTGGGTGGAGAATCGAAATCTCCCATAATGACCACTTACCATCCCCTGATATTCACCAATCGACATATTTCCTCTGTCAGAGCCCCCCTAAGAGCCACCACGATCCATTTCTCACTCTGAACAATGGTGTATTTTTTCTTGTTGATGATAAATTGGATGCCCTTGAACTCTTGCACACCATTTCCAAAACATTCCCAGTCCCACTCCAAGAACGCGATTTTGAGTCTAGATTCGATGGGGCATCAAACGAGATGAGTCAACTAAGGATTCCTCTAGACAACATGTGACTCCTCCCTTAACCAGTGAATTTATTCCCATAGAATGACGACTCCTCGTCTCAAATACCCTTGTTTCTCATAATGCACTCAATAATCCTATTGGTGAGCCTTTGCACATCATCCCACTTGATCTATCCACTCGACCCTTCAACGACTTCTTCCTCCCAGAAAACGTAGACCATCTACGGGGTCCAGGATGGATTTCACCTCCACCATCTTCAACTTGGATCCACTAGAGCGCCACAATGTCCAGAGAGAACATGTCATTGCAGTAGAAACAAACACCCATATGACCCAAGTTGCTTCCTTGTCTAGATCTTCATCAACATCAGATGGATCAATGCAGAGTTCTTCATGTTCATGAAGACTTTCGTTGTTGCTACACTGAGTATTATTAAGCAACACCAAGGAATGATGGAGTACTCTGGTGTTGGGGACTAATCAATCACATCCCCATAGACAAATCAATTACCCACAAAATTATAAAGCTACAAAAAAACCAACACTAGTCTTAAAACATTTCCTTCGGTGGCTCTCTTTTCTCACATGTGTGCCTTGAAAACATGTCCCTCGACTTTTTCTTTCTGGTAGCGTTCTTCTTTGATTATTTTGCCAACAGTGAAATGTTGGACAAATCATAGATACAAAACTATTGAAGAAATCACTCACTTACTCACAACGATCTAATCTACTCTCTGCATATTCCTGGGCCCTCTCACGAGGGAGTCACACCTAACCCTTCTTTGATACCATATTAAAATGGAGAGTAGATTTTATTACACAAAAAAATGATACATATAAATACAATAAGATTTGTTTCAAGATACACAATCTATCACTGGAGCAAATATCTCAATCTAACACCATTCTAAGAAGCATTTAGTTAGATAGAATCTCTCATATTCAAGTAGTTCCAACAACCTTCTAAAGACTAGAAATAGACTCTTCTCGTGAAAATGAACTCTACCTAATAATGACCAAAATACATTAACAAACATAATCTCCTCACACATTATTAAGACAAGTAAGAATTACATATTTCAATAATTTAAACATTTTAATGTAATATTGTAATTATCATCTTTGTGTTTTCTCAATATACTTAAAAAATAAATATTTTAATAAAAAATACAAAAAAAAAATTAAATTCTAAAATATCTTTATAAATATAAATAAATGAATATTGTATTATATTTTATATATGGTATATTAATTTTAACATTCATGAATATTATTTTCAATAATAAATATTCAATAAATAAATTTATTATAATGATATAAACAATACTTATAATTAAAAACATTATTTAAATATATGTTTACATATAATTAACTTATTATTTTTATTTAAAAATATTAAAATTAATAATGATGGTGGTGGTGGTAGTTAAAGTTCACTAAAATTGAATTTGGTTTATAGGACCTTACTAAAGGTAAATAATTAGTTGGTTTGCTTCAATATTTCATTTTTTTTTTTGTTGATCATCATAATTTTGATGAGTTAAAAGGTTAGGATGATTGGTATTCTACCAAATATTTTGAAATTGTGATCTAATGTGAGTGTACACACAAGAAATTCTAAGACAAAGTGATATTCCTCTTCAACCCTTTTAGTGTGACAAAGATGACAAGTTCTTTTTCCCCATACCATTTTTTGAGAATTGTTGTTTCCCTATGGAATTAGTGAGAGTTTGTTCTTATTTTAGCAATGTTGATTTTCTTCTTTATGCTAGTAAAAACAAAAAGATAATTTTGAGATTCTAGATTATAGTTGATTACCTAGTTATAGTATTTTAATTTTATTTTATCATCTAATTTTTTTTATCACACCACACTTTCTCTTTAAATTTAGATGCAATAATATTTTTAATATTAGTTTTGATTATTGTTTGAAGCAATATTAGAAAGCCTCTTGTCTTTCATTTTGTTTAGCCATGTCCTCAATAGGATACATATTTTATTCTATGAGGAAGATAGGAATTAGATTTTATCTATCTTTTTCCATGCTTTTCTGGAGATACTTCACAACAATATAGGATAAGTCACAAAAGTTTGAAAGAGCACTTTATTTTTATCCCATAATCAAAGTTCCAATGATTTACATTTATTTTCATGTCCATAATAAACTTTCCACCCTCCATTTATCCTTTTTCCATTATTATAATTTCATTTAAATTTATGATGAATATATGTTCAAAAATCAAATCTAAATAACATAATGCATTATAAAATCATTGTATACAAGTATAATTTTTATCTTCTATCCATATTTAAATTTAACTATGCAATACTTTAACATTTTAAAAATGTTACAATTCACTTTCACCCTAAGTTGTAATGAGGGTTAATTTTTAGAATAAGATTCTTTTCTCTTTATAAAATAAGATTCCTTTCTCTTTCCAATACTTTAAGTTACTATTTTCCTATTCAATATTTAATATTAGAGATATTTCACCATGAAATTAAAGCATTTCGTATTGTTGTACCTAAACATATCCTCCAAATAGAGATATTTATAAATTTATACCAACATATAAAACAACCACAGTAGATGCTATGAAGACCTACGATTATAAAACAATACAACATCTAATGAAAAACCGTGAACGTCCAGCGCAAGAAGGAATTTGAATTCCTTTCTCAGGAAATTCGTCATTTGGGAAAGGTAAACCGCATTCACCACCTTCACCTTTGTCTTCGTCTTCAGCTGTTTCTTCTTCTTCATCCGCTTCTTCTTGCTCCTCTTCGTCTTGCTTGGATTTCGATTGTATAAATTGAGTTTGGTCTCGAGCGCCGGCGTTTGCAGATACTGCCTGCGCGTCTTTTGATATTGGTGGTTCCTCATGAACAAAATCTTGGCCAAGCTTAGGCGCTTCTGTTTTTCTCCCTTCCACCAATTCTTTCAATGCTTCCGCAGCTGCACTGCCTTTTGCTTCATCATTATCCTGTCGAATCGCATCTGGATGCCTTTCTCTTTGATCCTCTTGTGCAACCCCAGATCGTTCCTGTATCGAATCTTGTTGTCCTACGGGACTCGACCTCTCGTCCTTTGACTGTACCGATTGAACTGGCTTTCCACTGGCAGGATTCGCCTCTTGATTCTGTTGGTCGGAGATGTGAAGCAAAGGCAAGGACACACGCAACGTTTGATCCCTAAACTTGGCAGTGATGCGTTCATCGATATTCAAATTCGAGGGGACGCCGATAACCTTTCTGAACCTTTGCATTTTCTCCAATTTTCCTCCGACCTTCGTCATTTCCTCCATTTCCTTCACACTACGTTCTCCGCTGATGATGAGATCTCTCCGGTTCTCAATCTGCACTTTCAGATTTTCTTTTCTAAAACCTGCACAGATGAATTATTGATTCAATTATCTCAAAAAGTACTCTACAAACACATAGATTTCATAAAAAGGGAAGAAATGTATAATTATACATATATTCATGGAAATCACCTACCTGGGACATCAACGATGACGATGAGAGCTTCAGCAGTCTCCTCCGTGCGTACTGTAGGCTCGAACTCAGACTCCATCCCCTACCTTAATCTCTTCTCTCAACAAACTGGGGAATGGAAGAAAAATCTATACGAATGCTGCAAATATCGGGCTAAGGTTTCCAAATAACTACACAATTTATGTGCTTCTCCGCCACAAGATCAAAGAAAATAGATGGTACCAGTCTGTGTCTGTGCATGATTTATATATGTTTATAGAACAGAAAGAGCTGCGTGATTTGGATTGCTTGGGATTGGTCTCACGGCGTCGGCAAGACAAGTCGATTATACTCTTTAGTCCCCTCTCTCTTTTACTTTCCCTTTTCAGTTATAACCCGAGGTGGAAGATCTCTTGCATCCGGAGGTTGAAGATGTCTTGAACCCACGCAAGACATCGGGGCTGACCCCATTTTACTTGCAAAACCTTCCCATAAACTTATGGGAATCGTTTTTTCGAGATTACTTCGTGCTGTTCGTTCATCCATATGCTCGGCTATAATGACTTCTTTACCAAGCCTCGCAGATGCGACGCTTTTCACGTTTTCAGAATTCTGAATGAGGTTGGATTCTAATATTTCTATCATAGATAGATACAAAGATTGCGTTTTCATGATATTCTGAGATTCAATGTGGAATACAAGCTGGCATTCATTCAATATTGAGAAAAGAGCATTTAAATATATGTTTTGAGATACCTTCTACTAATTTTTATTTTTATTTTTACAAATCATAAATAAGCTTTTTACAATTTAATTTAATGGAGCATTTAAAAGTTATATTTTTGTATTCTTACTATTTAAATTATTTTTTCCTTTTAAAGTGTAAAATGGACCACTTTTTAAGTCGTCCAACCTAGCTAGCCTTTAATGATAGGAGCACTACTCACAATGTCATTAGTTTTGTATTTTTTTCATAGATAATATATGATAACATATAATAAGTGTCAACATAGTATGATTCCTATGCAAACTTGGCAACCTTAAGGGAAACCTCAAGTACTTTATGATTCCTATGTAAATTGGGCAAATTTTGGACAATTTCAAGGGCAACCTCAAGTAGTGTTTCTTACTAAAATAATGGTTGAATGATTGTGATGTGGGTATGCATATTTTTTTTGGTCTTTTTCTCCTCCTATATTAGATACACCATTTTTTATTTCTTGGAATAACTTTTACAACTATAAAATCTTCTCTTTCCATACTCTATTTAATTAGTCATGCTATAACCATTCAAAGTTTACAACATTATAGAAGTGCAAATCAAAACAAAAAAACAACTTTTAAACTTTTCTATAACTCATTGTTTTCACTGGATCTAGATGTGCTCATGCCACAATGGATCCAAAGTCACTCCACCCAACCATAAAAGTTGTTTGTAAATTCATCATTGTTTCTATGTCACAAATCATTATGAGGTAAATTCGTATTAAAAAGAAATAAAAAATCATGGCCCAATCTGAGATCCCAAGATGAATGTCAAAAGTATATATAAAATCACTCTCCTTATTGGTGTACAAATCCAACCATTATCAAATGAACCACCTAGTGCATTCAAATTTGTTGAGTATTACTCATTCAAACAATAATACACTAGTTAAACTCATGTGGTATACAAATTTAGGCTTGCAACATCTTTACCACTTGTAATGTAAAGATCTACCAAATAATCCGCATTTAAATAATGTCACACTTGCAAACCACTATAAAATAAGAATTAGATCAATTTATCAAGTTAGTTAATAATGTAGGGAAACTCAACCACCAAGAATCTAAATCAATTACAATTATTCAATTTCACTTTAAACTCACAACATCAACTTAGCAAATTAGTTAATAATGTAGGGTAACTCAACAACAAGAATCTAAATCAATTGCAATATTTCAATTTCACTTTAAACTCACAACATCAACTAATCTTTAAAAAAACTCATAAAGATTACAATATAAAACACAAATTTGGATCATAAAAATAATCTCGTCAATAAGCCATCATAGGCCATCAACAAAAAAACATGCTCACCATTCATATCCACTATACGAAGGAATTTTTTTTTTTGAACAACCTCATAGGTGACCCCTCAAGCCTATTAATGGAAGGGACTCATATAGGACTCATAAGTAAACAAGACCTAGCTCGAATGTGCTAATGATTATTGAGATTCCCTAAGGGTTATAAAGGGGATAAAGCTAATTAAAGGAATTACATACTTATTTCCCAATACATAGTGTACTCGACTATCCAAGTTATACCTAATGATGTGACATCTCCAAAATAATCATTCATAATGCCATGAATGGTGTGGCATCTTCAAGATAATCATTTGAAAACCCTAGAAATACCGACTAGATGTGAGGGATACCAATTGTATTTGTATTATAAACAAGTGCCACTACAATGATGATGTCCTTGTCGAAAAACTTAAATGCACATTGATTTGAATCATAACATCGAAATTGTTGTTGTTGTTTTAGTAGCAGAGAAGTCTATTTCATTGTGTCATTGTTTTATATAACTTTATAAATTCTTCCAAGCATTAACCTTACTACAACATTAATGCATCGACTTATGCAAACAAAAATTGAATAGTCAAGTCTTGACTATACACACATTCAATGATAACTTATTGAATTTATTACATAATATGAGAATCTTAATATATCATCATCTATTTATTACATGATTAGGTAATTGTCACACATCACATCTATTGAGGATTAAAGTACTACACATAAATTCAATCTGCATGTTTTATTTTCCTATTTTCCTATTATATTAAATTTAAATCTTAATAATCAAGACTAAATAAATTGCACTTGCATATTACATGATTGAGATCAAATTTGAATATATATATTGCAATTGCATGCTTTATTTATAGATCAAATCTAAGATTGAGGGAAGTTATTTATAATCTACTTATAAATTTCGATATAAAACATTACCTAATGTGGTGGTTCAATGGTAGGGAAACCAACAAATGTTGGGTTCAAAGTCTGATTAAAAATGTTTACACCTTTTCTCCATGAATTTTAATGGGACACAATTTTTGAGGAGACCTACTTCATTGTCCAACCATTATAGGAGAGTTCAAGTCGGTTAATGAGCACTCTTTTTTTAAAACTAATGACCATGTTTGCACATGTTCATATATATTTTTTTGAGCCATCCACTAATATATTGATTAGATTAATTGTAAATAATTTTCTCTACCATCAACTAATATATTGACTAAACTAAAATAGTTGTTGTGTGAGCGAAAGAAGAAAGGAAACTTACGATAAAATTGAGAAACAAGAAGAACATGCCAAATGTTGCTAGTTTTCACACTTGCACAGAGCGGTGAAACTTTCAGAGAATATTGCAGTAGTGTGACTATTGGCTATGTATTGTGAAACCATGCATTGGAGTAGTGTAACTATTTGTCGTGTATTGTGAAGCCATGCATTCATGTTTCCATTTTACCCTACCATCCTTGTACATACTCTTCTAGTTGTTATTCCTGCAAGTTGATTTAGGGCTCATTATTATTCTTATTACTACCTACAAAGTGAAAGTGATTACTTGGTTGGGGGAATTGTTGCCAAAAAATCAAGAGCTTTGCAGAAGTCGATAGAACTCTTAACCAAAGGAAGAGGAGCCACCTTTACTGAACTAGGCTAGTGGGTGCCCCCCTAAAACTTAGCCTCATGACCTACTTCAACCGAAAGAGGCTTAGTATCCACTTCTTTCGAGACATTGAGGTACCAAAAAGAATAATAGTCTAGAGGATAATGACAAGGAATTATATGGTTAATATAATAGGATGTTGGAAGTCACACAGCAAGGTCTTTTACATTGGAGTCTCAATGTTTGTGAGCTCTTGAGCCACAAACGAGAAAATATAATTCAAGAATGCATGTACCTGGAAGAGAACATTGTTGTAAGGTTATTTTGATGGATCTTAGTGACGCTATTAGGTTTTATGCCTTCGTGACCTTATCAAATTTTCACCATGAAAAGGAAAGTTGGAGAAGACAAGGATACTTGGTAAGGTGTTGGTGGATCTCAAGGACCAACCTTTGGCCAATATTGATATCAATCAATAAGTGTGGTCAAAATGGTATATATTCATCTTCAACATGCCCCATAAAGAAATGGGAAACGAAATGGGTCGGGAAGATAAAAAAAAGAGAGGATGTAGTCTCGAAATTATGGATCTCCTAGGAAGAGAAAGCAAGGTCGCAGAATATGGCAGTAGTATAATCAAGGATGAATATGTTTCTTTTCTTCATGATTGAATTATACTTTGAGAAAAATCAAAAGAAACTTTCGAAGCAACATTGTTGGTAGTCATTAGATCATAGTAAGTAGCAGTTCGATAATAAAGGCTCCCTGCTCTGGTCGATTGAAAACTTGACATCCAGGAAGGTTTAATACATTATTAGGTCACTAGGTTTGGAAGAATTGGAAGATGTACCAAATAAAGCTCGACCCTAGACTGTTGTTTTCCAAATATTTGTAGACTTGGATGGCAACTTCTTTACTATTGTCAAGATTTCCATTTTATGTATGCATGCTATCAAGAATGAAGTTTATATATGATTTTTTAGGCTATATAAACTTGAATTATAACATAAGATCATATTCATTGAACCTTGTGCACTATTGATTATTTTTCATCTACACTGGGTTTTTTCATAATTGAAAGACAATGAGATGAGACTTTGTGGGTGTAGGTTGTCCCTTCTTTGTCTGTGACCTTCGTTTCATGGGAAGGTAGTGGTGAGATTCCTATAGGGCCATTCATCCATCTCCATGCTTTCTCTTCTGTTGGATATCATATAAAAAGAAGGGTTCAAATATAACTGTTGTTGGTTCAATATATGTAATGGGGATCTTTCCTCTTCTTCTTGCTCTGTTATTGTCGGTTCTCCCACTGAAATTTAGTCAACCACTGGCTACAAATGAGTTAAGGATATGGGCTATAGTATTTCTAGTAGAATTGAAGAAGTTTCATAGCTATTTCAAATGGGTTTTTTGAAGGACAAGAGTGATTGAGTAGTGGCTACCAGTACATCCTCCATTGATTGCTAGACTACATCCTATATTTGGAGAAGGAATTTCTCAATTTGGAGAAGGACTACTTGTGTAACCTTTCATAGGAATTATGGAGCCGCCAATTATGGTGAAGAAAATAGAAAGAAGGCGGTGAAAAAAATAGATAGTAGTTTGAAGAAGATAGATGGTGAAGCAAATAGACAATAGCCAAGCAGATGGGTGGTGTTGTGAATGCAGTGGCTACATAGTTATTTAAAGTTGGGTAGATAGGCGATGTTGTGAACATAGTGGCTACATATTTATTTAAAGCTTTACTAACTCAGTGTTGTGAACATAGTGGCTGCAGAGTTATTTAAAACCTTACCAACTTGTTTTAATGAAAAGAACTTATTTTTTGAGAACTCAATCATCAATTAAACAATAACACTTCAAATGTTAGAACCAATAAGATAGTAAACAAATACAATTTCATAAAATATTTAATGAGAAAAATTACAAACCATTCCAAAAACTTATGATATAAAAAAATTATGAAAATTCAACCATGAACTAATGTATTCAATGATGAATTAAATTTTATAATCCTAGCCTTCGGTAGGGACTAATAATACCAAACTAATGCAATAGCATAACCAAGTAATGTGTACACATTATCAAGTAATTATATGTCATCACATGACTAATAGAAAATACCATGTACATTCCCTATGTAATGAGGGTTCCCCACTATGCTTATAATCAATGAACGGTAACAACTCATAACTCATGTATGAAAGTAAACCATAAGGTGTTCAAGAAATTTCCACAATCGCATTAACATACAAAGTACATAACAACGCATATCTAACTCATAAATATTAATTAAAGTTATCTATAATGCATGCAATTCCAACTCATGATACTACATCTCACCTTTCATAAGACAAGGGTGCACACATGCTAATCAAGAATTAGTTTTGGAAAAGGAAGATATGATTTGTTTCCTTTAATATACTAAGAAGATAATGTCAATTAGTATAATATATTAGGGTGGTAGGTGTAGGGGATTTATTTTTATTTCGAAGGAAATAAGAAGTTATGTATGTTTGGGAAACTTGAATTTCCATTAACGATAAAGTGGAGGCTCTGACCATGATTAAATGTATTTTACTTATTAAATCATAATAAATCATAAAGACTTGTTGATCTCATCTCCTATCAAGGATAAGAGACAACCTCACATGGTACTTCTAAGAGGATTCAAGAGTGTCCTTTGTGTTTTTCAAGAGGTGGTGTTCTTTTATCTATCACTTAGATAATAATTATGTTTATATTTATAAATAAATATTTTATCATTCATTACATCAACGCCTATGATTGGAACAAGAAAAATACATCTTGAAAATAAGAAAGAATATTTAAACATAAGGAAGGAAAAATAGTTCATAACGTGTTATTGTATTTGTTTCCACATCATCGAAGGAAAACAAATGTATATGAGTACCACATAAAGATTAGGGCACCACATCATCTTCGGTCATTACTAAGATTTACGTCAGTTCGACTAGTGGAGTCAAGTATTGCATGGAAACCTTAATATTATCGCCAAGTGTTGCATGATCACCTTGGAATCATCAATAGGAGGGAACACTTCACATGAATGAGGATATGAGAGTGCTACACATGTGCATGCATGATATTATCTCCACTCCACTTGTGTAATCTAGTTAACCGATGATTGTGTGGTTGGTTAACTAGGACTAGGTGGCAGTTCACTTATGTTTTCGTTGGTGTGTTTCCACATCTGTCTAGAAGATTACTATTATGCATTATTTTGAGCATGTAGCTTATATATATATTGTAAATTATTCACTCTTTGAGTGTCATTAGTGTTTAATACAATTCTTTATTCTTTCTCTCCAATTTTTCTCTTCTTTTCTCAACTCTGCATGTTTCGTGTTCATTGTTTCTAGCTAGATTCACTATGCAAGTTTCAACACAATTTCACATGGTATAAAATCCCACATGTGCTATGAATAAGGTGCAATTAACATGGATGAGGCTTGGAGGGTGCACCACAAATGCATGCACTAGATTCTCTCCACTCCACTTGTCTAGACTAGTTAGTTGATGGACACATGGCCGATTAAATAGGACTAGGTGGTTGTTCACTCATGCTTCTTTCAGTTCATGTCGACATATCTCTATATATCACTAATATGGTTCATTAGTTCATCCGTGTACAGTATATCATGTGTATTTTTCCATTCTTTCATTTTGTTAATACAATTATTTATTCTTTCTCTCCAATTCTTCACTTCTTAACTCAACTTTGCAAGTTTAGTGTTCATTGTTCCTTAGCTAGATTGTCTTTACATATTTCACCACAATTTCACATGGTATCATAGCCCACGAGTTCTAGGAAGTATGCGTACAAATAATCATTTATAGGTACAAAATATTGAAGCAACTACAAAGAATGGAATTTCCACCGTCATCATTTCTTATGCCAAAAAATTACTTCGATTGGAAGCCCAAGATTCTATTTCACCTCAGGTGCGGAGGATTATATCAAATAACTGTGGCTACAGAAAAAAAAAATCCCACTTCAATCGATGAAAAAAAACAATTTCTTAGTAAGAAAGATATGGATTTTAGACTTATTTGCATGTTTGTTTCTCCTAAAAAACAATTCCATGTGATATCAGTCTCAACTCTAGAATAACTATGGACCAAATTGGATGTCCTATTTAGGATAAGGAAGATTCTAAAGAATGCATTCCAGAGAATGACAAGACAAAGCCTGCAAGAAAGAAACTGGAAGAACAAGCTTCTCAACTTCCTCTTGAAGCTGATTTAAAATATGTTGCGTCCTACTACTCAAATAAAATTTCAGATCTAATTTCTGAATTATATTCAAAAGTACATGAGCATGCATGTGTCAATCTATAACCAATACCCAAATGGATACATTCCATCCTGTCGGTAGTTGATGATCTTGTAGGTGACCCTACCAATCCTAGAAGGATGACATCTCAATTTGAGGGAGATCCACCTGCTCTCACAGCCACAGAACTAGTAATTCCCATGCATTGCTACATAGTTCTGGCATCCGACCCTCCGACATATGCAGAGGCTGAAGGGAATTTGTATTGGAAAAATACCATGAATGAAGGGGATTTTTATCCTCTTCCTTCCAATTGGATCAAGTGTATAGATACATACATCTCACTCATGCATTTACTTCATAAGATCCATACATACATCTACATATTCAACAAAAACTTCACCGAGCAGAAACTAACACACTTGTGAGGTCTCCTTGGTATGAAGAACTCAACTATAAAGAAGCAGTCTTAGATAGCATTGTGTTTTGAGGGAGGGTTTTGTTCCCATGTGGTTTTTTCTCTTTCCTCTTTTTCAGTTGTTCTATGTTTCTTATATGCATTGTAGAATGGGTACCTAACATGGCTTCTTACTGGGACCCATTTCATTGTGTACTCCCGAGTAGTACTTCAGTGGGGGTATTGGAGATATTACACACCCACCTAATATTTCTCTTCCTATGTTCATTACTCTGTATTGAGGGTGTCCCTTGGTCTGAGATATTCTTCCCTAGATGAGGGCACCACATTATCTTCAGTCATTACTCAATTGTACTTTAGTTAGACTAATAGGGTCAAGTCTCGCATGACAACCTCGATATTATCACCAAGTGTTGCATGCTCACCTTGGAGTCATCTCTAGGACGACACACTTCACATGCATGTAGATAGGAGAGCGCTAAAAATTTCCATGCATTAGATTCTCTCCACTCCACTTGTGTAAGATAGTTAATTGATGACTGCACGGTTGGTTAACTAGGACTAGGTGGCAGCGCACTCAGATTTATGTCACTGTATGTCCACATCTCTCTAGAAGACTAGTATGGTGCTTTAGATTGACCATGCATCTTATATCTATTGTAAATTATTCATTCTTTGAGTGTGGATTAGTGGTTAGTACAATTCTTTATTCTTTCTCTCCAATTCTTCTCTTCTTCTCTCATCTTTGCAAGTTTCATATTCATTGTTGATAGCTAAATTCTTTGTGCAGGTTTCACCACAATTTCACAATTCCTATATTGCGAGAAAGGGTAGAATGACATGTGATCATCCTCTTCATCACAAGGCTAATGCCTTTATTGTGAGAATGAGAATGTTCTCATTATCTTTATCACCCAAATTTCTATGTTATGTGAATGGGCATGTGTTCCTTCTCCTCATAACCCTCGTGCTTGAATTATCATTAACTTAACTTATAATTAAATATATCATTAACTTATAAGTAAATATAATTAACTTATCATTTTTATTTAAAAATATTATAATTAATAATGATGCTTGTGGTGGTGGTTAATGTCCATTAATATTGAATTTGGTTTGAAGTTGGTTTATTTGACCTTAAGAAAGGTAAGGAATTACTTGGTTTTCTTTAAAAAATTTAAGACGGAGTGTTTTTCATCTTCAACTCTCTTAGTGTCACAAATATGACAAATTCTTCCAATTTTTGGGAGTTGTTGTTTCACAATAGAGTTAGCAATAATAATATTTCTCCTTAAATTTAGATGTAATAATATTTTTAATACTAGTTTTGACTAGAGTTTGAAGCAATATTAGGAAGCCTCTTGTCTTCCATTTTGTTTATCTTGTTCTTATACATTAGGTAACTAGTTAGAGTCATGTTATCCTTTTCCACTATTATCTAGAGAAATTACAACCATTTAAAATATTTCACAAGTCTAAAAGATAACAAATAATAGTTTCTTCTTATCCCATAGTCAAAATTTTATTGATTTACAATTATTTTAAATTCTATAATAAACTTTCCATCCTCAATTGATCGTTTTTCCAATACTATTATTTAACTTAAATTTGTGATGAATATCAATTCCAACAACAATTATATTATTTCACTTAAATTTTTGTGATGAATATCAATTCCAATTCCAACAACAATTCCAACAACAATTATATTATTTCACTTAAATTTTTGTGATGAATATCAATTCCAATTCCAACAACAAGAGTGACTAATATAATACACCATAACCTATGTATGTACAAGTATAATTTTTATTTCCTATCCATATTTAAATTAAATCATGCAATAATTTAACCTTGTTAAAATGTTACAATTCAATTTCACTACAAAGTTAGTTTCTGATGAGGGTAAATTTACACAATAAGATGCCTTCTCTGTCAGTGCAATAAAGAATAATTCTCTCTTATCATAAGCGTGCCCGAGTGGTAACTCTCAAACCACTTAATACACTGCTATGTTATAATTTTTTGATATAAAATATGAGTGACACCAGAGCTGTGAGTGCAAATATTTTATTAGCAGACACAGAAAGACTGCTGTAGCCCTTCTGTGTCAAGAGCAGAGATACAGATCGGGTGCAGAAACGCACTTCTAATATTATGCGCATAACGCTGAACTAAATGTTCGTCTTTTTGGCGACGAGTTGTATATATGTAAATCAAGGCTTTTAATTTATGATCGGAACCTTAATATGTAAAAGAGGTTCAAGCCAACAGATAAAACAACCATTATAAAACAATACAACATCTAGTGAAAAGCCGTGAACGCCTAGTGCAATAAGGATTTCGAAGTTGTTGCTCTGGAAATTCGTCATTTGGGATAGGTAAACTGCATTCATCACCTTCACGTTTGTCTTCGTCTTCAGCTGCTGCTGCTTCTTCATCCGCTTCTTCTTCTTCATCATCATCCGCTTCTTCTTCGTCTTCCTTGGATTTCGATTGTATAAATTGAGATTGGTCTCGAGCGCCGGCCTCTGCAGATACTGCCTGAGCGCCTTTTGATATTGGTGGTTCCCCATGAACAAAGTCTTGGGCAAGCTTAGACGCTTCTGTTTTATTCCCTTCCACCAATCCTTTCGATTCTTCCGCAGCTGCACTGCCTTTTGCTTTATTATCATCCCGTCGAATCGCCTCTGGATACCTTGCTCTTTGATCGTTTTGTGCAACCCCAGATTGTTCCTGCATCGAATCTTGTTTTCCTACGGGACTCGACCTCTCGTCCTTTGACTGTGCCGATTGAACTGGCTTTCCACTGGCAGGAATCGTCTCTTGATTCTGTTGGTCGGACATGTGAAGCAAAGGCAAGGAGACACGCAACGTTTGATCCCTAAACTTGGCAGTGATGCGCTCATCGTTATTCAAATTCGGGGGGAGGTCGATAACCTTTCTGAATCTTTGCATTTTCTCCAATTTTCCTCCGACCTTTGTCATTTCCTCCATTTCCTTCACACCACGTTCTCCGCTGATGATGAGATCTCTCCGGTTCTCAATCTGCACTTTCAGATTTTCTTTTCTAAAACCTGTACAGATAAATCATTGATTCAATTATCTCAAAAAGTATTCTACAAACACATAGATTTCATAAAAAGGGAAGAAATGTATAATTATACATATATTCATGGAATTCACCTACCTGGGATATCAACGATGACGATGAGAGCTCCAGGAGTCTCCTCCGTGCGTACTGCAGGCTCGAACTCAGACTCCATCCTGCGTACTGCGTACCTTAATCTCCTCTCTCAACAAAGTGGGGAATGGAAGGCAAATATATGCGAATGTTGCAGATATCGAGCTAGGGTTTGCGCCTTCTTTCAGTAACTACAGAAATGATGTGCTGCCCCGCCACAAAACCAAATATGATGGATGGTACCAGTCTGTGTCTGTGTATTTATATATGTAATTATAAAACCGAAAGAGCTGCATGATTTGGATTGCTTGGGATTGGTCTCTCATGTCGGCAAGGCAAGTCGATTATACTTTCCTTTTTTAGCTGTGGAAGATCTCTTGCATCTCGCGGTGGAAGATCTCTTGCACTCACGCAAGACATCGCGGCTGACCCCATTTTACCTGCAAAACCTTCCCGTAAACTTTTTGAGACAATCTCGTGTTATTCGTTTATCCGTATGCTCAAGAATATAACGACTTACTTACCAAGCCTGGCAGATGCGACGCTTCTCACGTTTTTACAATATTTCCATCGTAGAAAGAGATAAAAGTTGCATTTTCATGATATTATGAGGTTCAATGTGGAATCCAAGCGGGCATTCATTCAATATTGAGAAAATAGCATTTCAATATATGTTTTTTTAAGATATCTTCTAATCTATGTTTTAATGGTTTTTATTTCTATTTTTCTAAATTATAAATAATTTTTTTACAATTTAATTTAGTGGAACATTCAAAATTTACAACATAGTATTTAGAAGTCATCATTTTTGCATTGTAGTGATTTAAATTGTTTTTTCCTTTTTTAAAAGGTAAAATCAACAACTTTTTATTTTTATTTTTTTTAAACCATAAATTCACAGCTTTTTGTATTGTTGTGAGGAATAATTAAAATGGTAAAATCAACCACTTTTTATTTAAATTATTATGTAAAATTCACATTTTTTTTTTTTTTTTTTTTTAAAAAGGAATAATATATAATAAGTTTTAATATATCACGATTTCTATACAAATGGGTAATTATAAGTAGTGTTTTCTACTAAAATAATGGTTGAATAATTGCAATGTGAGTATGCATACTTCATTAATCTTTATCACTCTTTTGTTAGATACACCATTTTATTTTTTTGAAATAACTTCTACAACTATAAAATCTCTTATCTTCCCACTCTATTTAACTAATCATACAAGAAGCCATTCAAAATTTATAACATTATAGAAATGCAAATCAAAATAATAAAACAATTTTGAAACTTTTTTTCGAATTTATTGTTTCTACTAGATCTAGATGTACTCATTCCATAGTGCATCTGTAACAACCATAGTTAAATAATTGCTTAAGGTTTATCAAGTATAATTAATTAAATAATTATCTGTCCTAATATATATTAGTTAAATAATGATTATTTTTTAATAATATTATTTATTTATTTATTGTTTAATATATGTTGATTAATTAATTAATTCATTCATTCATTCATTTAATGTTTGGTTAACGAATTAAAAGTTTAATAATTTTTAATTTATTTAATAGAAAACTTAACGTATGAAGGGATAAGGCATTGAATGGGGGGATAAGGCATTGAATGGAGGGATAAGGTGGGTGGTATTGAATGAAGGGAGGAGGCGGTGAATGGGAAGTAGGATATGAGGGGGTAGACGCATTCGGGAGAGGCACTTTTGAAATTTTGGGGGAAGGAAGCATTATTTGAGATTAGGTACTATATTTTCTGGTTGGTATTTTTCTGGTTTGGAGTTTGGGTGGACTGTTACAGGGGAGCATCGGTTGCTGGGAGTTTTGGGCTCGGGGGCCAGGAATCCTCACGGAATCTTGGAGCTAGGGAGCCGAATAGGCTCTGTTCCTATCTACTAGGGAGGAAAGATTCAATTTTGGGTAGAGTTTGGGTAGAGCAGCTAGGACAGACGGAGATTGGAGGAATAACATCAGTCAAAGGTATGTATTTTCATGATTACGCTGTGTTAGGTGGTTGTCATTATGCTGCTGAATTTGCTTATATGCTAAATAATAAAATTGCTTATACGTTGAAAGATATTTTATGGTTAAACTTATGAATCTTATTAGGCTTTGTTAAATTAGGATCTTACACATGGTATCAAAGCCAGGTTTCAAAACTTAAACCTGGGCTTGACCACCCACAACAAAATTTTGTCTTTGTGCCAATTTGGGTTGTTATAATTAAACTGAATTGCAAGCAAAAAAAAAGGGTATGACATTCTGAAACAAAACATTCTTATATTTGAATGAAAACATCAGTCTAAATATAATAGAAATAAATGAGACATTCTAAATCTTCCTCTGGTTCAGCTCTGCTGACTTAAAATCTCAAATCTAGACCTAATTTTGAACACCCATGGCAATGACTAGCACTGAAAAATGAATACAATAAAATTTTAACCGAAATTTCACTACAGGTGGCTTTGACAGAATAGATCCGCGTTCATGTGCTTTCTAGAGCCATAGGACATTGTTTCAAAAAAAAAAAGAGTAAAAAATTATTTAACTCCTACCAAACTTTTACGCATGAGCATCACTCTTCCCTGTTAAATTCTCTTTGTCCCACTTTGGTCTTTGCTCCATTGACAAACCAGCCTCTTCATCTGCTAAGGCGCTCTTCTTTTGAGCCTCCTTCAATTTCAAAGCCTGTAATTTGGAATGATTATAGTAGCAAACACCCAAAAAGGCAAGCCCGCAGCCTAGCAAATTGACCGGTGTCACTGTGTCCTTGATAATCGACCATGAGAATGCAATGGGAAGCCAACCCTTGACAACACCAGCTACATTCATCGTCAAAGTTGAAGTCTTTACGATCAAAAGGAAAACTGCAAGGTTAAGGGCAAAGGCACTAAAATCCAGCATTAGAAGGTTATGTAGTACTTCTTTCATCTTTGAAAAAGAATTTGTAGCTACTAAACTAAAAGAAAGCTTGAATGAAATAAATAAAGACTGCAAAAATCTAGATTAATGCATTCAGTTCTGAATCTGCAGTGTTTCTTCCATTCACAATACCACTTGGAATCAACCATTTGTCCCGAGCATATAACATAGTGTTCAACATATTCTTGAAGAGGAGAAAATAGCCCATACATTCTAAAATTATGATATCCACATTTTGGACAAGAAATTCTATTTCCTCGATTTTTCCCTTCAGAATAGTAATGACATCACTATAGCCATTTGCTTTAACAATTTCTTGTGCCATGTCAGCGATGTGAGAACATTCAACTGCATAGACGTGTTTTTCTCCTCCTTTTGCACAAAAAGGGATAATATCCCTGTTCCAGATCCAACATCAAGTACAACTTTGTCTTTGAAGAGGAAAGAATTTTGATAAATTACATTTTGGTTTCATAATGCAAAGTCACCGGATAGCATCAAGAAACAAGTGCATATGTCGGCAAAAGGCAGCACACACACAACCACAAGGAGGAAGCCTTCGAAAGGACCCTGCTTCAGCAAACAAAGCACCAGGCACCAGGCCACATGGACGAAGAGACCAGGTGGGCAGCCTTGGCTCACGAAACTCACACCAACCACTCAACCACGCGTTCTACCAAGTCACACCACAGTCCAGCGCACCAGCAATGGCTCCACGCGACCTGCAACCACACACACATCCATATATATATATATATATATATATATATATATATAATGTCACCATAACCAGCGCATAACCCGCAGGCCTTTGCCAAGCCACAAGGGAGGAGCATGCGACCATTACCATAGCTCTTCCATAGTAGCAGAGAGGGAGAAGCCCAGGGCGCATTCACATAGTGAGATAGGCGACAGTGATGGAGCGTTAAAGTTGAGGATAGTTTAGGGTTTGAATAGAGAGGTGTGTAGGGTTGGGAATGAGCATGGATTTGGAAGGGGCACGTGGGCATCATGTGAGGACCTTTTTATTTATTTATTTATTGTTATTATATATATATATATATTTACGCCGAAAGGCGTACACCTATTGACAATGGGCAGATTTAACAGGGGTTTAGTGCTTAATAAGTTTTCTATGGACAGGATTAAATATGGCTGGAATATTCTTAGTA
>SNQJ01S0158605.1:33462-48283 GCA_010110895.2 Picea sitchensis
AAAAAACAATAATGAGTCATATTTACATAAAACACTATTGGGTCCATTACCCAAAACTTTGTGCTACGGGTCTTTCTTCAAGGGTTGACATCAATGACAACCAACCTTAATCAACAGGTTTGGAGTGGGATTGCAAGGATTTGTATGATGGAGCAAGGCATCTTTTCACTTTTGGTCATCATGATTGGACGTGGAGATGATTGGACTGATACTTCTTCTACAAAGATTTCTTTACTGATACAGGTTTTGGACAACAGGTCCAATGGTCACAGGTATTTCAGTTGGAGGACCTAGGAAAGGAGGATTCAGGATGTATGTAGGGGGCATACAGTCATGGTCAGAGTAGTGCAAAGCCAACATGGTGATCTTCGACATAGATTAGCATGGGACCCAGGGATTGTGGGACTATTCATTTCATTGACTGATAGGGGAGAGTGGACCATTGCAGGGGAAAGTTACTCTAACTTTCCATTGAGCTTCAGTGTTGAGAGGAGCACATCGCTTGCGGGTGTCTCATGGAGGTCTTGTAGCACCTCATTTGGGCATCAACATCGCCAGTTGATGGAGGTCGTATGGATCTTGGTAGAGACTTGAACGATGGTTTCGTTATGAGATGAGGCCATGTGTCATATGCAGGAGACTCCCCGAGTTGATGTATTTTAGGGTTATGCTTCCTAGGGGCTAGGAGCTCATGACTTGACATGGGACCCATGGGATAGAGTGTATGAGTGTTCATCTTTGGATGGGTTCTAATATGTATCCCACAAGTGGACATGGGATCCTGACATTTTATTTGAGGATATTTGGTTATTGCTTGAGGACAAGCAATTTTCTAGCAGAGAGGATTGTAATGTCCCCACTTTGGGACATCATCATAGTGCAGAGATTTATGATGACCAGAGTAGGCAGATGGATGTTATAGAGAGTACAGGGGTTATTGAGAGGCATTGTGGGGTCCAGCTTTCATTTCTCATCATATTTCATCATTATGAGCCATTCCTCATAGGTTGGCTTTGGTTTCGTTGCATTCCGATGATTTCCATGATTTTGACTATTTTGGGCTATAAGTCAATTAAATTCACTGAAGAGGTCATTTTGGGCACATTACCTGGAGGAACCTCTCAGTGTAATATCTCATTTGAATCGGCAGAAGAAACACTACAGAATGGGATGGTGAGAAGTGACTCTCAATGGCTAGGGAAGCCACAAGGAGAGATAAGGAGCTTTTTAGAGGTAAAAAGGTTAATTAATTAATTAAAGTGATTTAATTAATTAATTAAATATTAATAAAATTAAAGTCACTTCGGAGGGACAAGATGAGCCAAAAAGTATAAAGGAAAGGCAAGGGCCTCTACTCATTCATTCATGTATGTTTATCTTTTGGATTTCTGGCTTCTAGCTAGAGGGCCCATCTCTTGGGGGTTTTGAGGGTTTTGACTTAACAAACCCTAAAGGATGACTCAGTGGTGAAATATTCCATATAGCTTGTCCCAAGCTTGGTCTCGGAGATGCAATACTCTCCCACACCATTCTAGCTTGGTTCTACATCCATGAAGGAGGGTTCTACACAATCACAGGCACAGGAAGAGGAGGAGGACACACCATTGGGAGTTTCCAACAAGGGGGGTGCAACATCCTTGGAGAGATATTCGTTGTAGGATATTGGCAAGCCTTTTGGAGATTCTATCACTTGGGTTCTCATTGCAGGGCCTTGGACATCAGATCTAGTCCATTCATGAGGAGTTTCAGGTGCTATTTGATTTATTATATGCATGGGACGAATTGGAGGAGAGCAGCAAACTTCAGAAATTTGTTTCAGTCATTTTCTAGCTCAGATCTTCACCATTTGGCTTGGGACTTCACCAGGGAGATAACCAAGCCCCAATCTATCATTTTGGAGAGTTTTAGGAGGTTTGGAGGCCTCATTCATCCAGGCTGAATTATTAGGGTTTCAACTATCTAGGGGGGCACACCATTCAGTGGAGGAGTTTCAGATCTACATGCTTTGAGAGTGGATTTGAAGATTTGGACACCTGGGTTGTCCTTGCAGTTGCCCTATCTATCATTTGGCATATTTCTTGGGGTGATTGGATACTTTTGGTAGCAAGGCCGAATTGTTGAGGGGATTTAGCTATCCAACAAGGCATGGCACCTTCCATCTTCGGGGTTTAGCATTCTTACGACCCAGATCTATTGTATTCACTCTTCATTGTATATCCAGCCTTTGGAGGTGTGTTGGAGTCTTCTATTGGAGCATTTTGTAGCAACTACATTGTCTATCTTCTTAGCCATCTATTGAGCATTCTAGATCGGCATCTTCATTGTAGCAGATTTCTCTATTTCATGAATAAAATCATATTTGGAATGTTTTGGCTTGTCTATCATATTTCATATGGTTGAGGTATGTTCCATGGTTTTCTCTTATTGTTTATAGCTGCAATATACATATATAACACATCGGTAAACCCTAAGGCCAAAATCAAGTGGCCATTCAACAAGTAAACACATCTAAACAAGTAGGACAACAAAGTGTTTGACGAAATGCCACAACCAGAAAAGTTTTAAAAAGACACCAAAACCGTGATGATCGTGGCATAATGGCTTGGGATCATTACAACTACTCAAAAGAAAGATACTTTTTATCTTCTATATTAGGGTTAATTGCCTCCTCATAGTATCTTAATTTTCTTTTTCTAACTCTTTATCATGCCATAATTTCTCCTTAAATTTAGATGTAATAATATTTTTAATATTATCATTCAACATCATGATATCTTCCTTTATTCCCTAATGATTTAGAAAGATTGAGCATCTTTATGCCATCCTTTCTTGAACTGGAAGTGGTTTTGGTTGGATTTTGAAGCAATTTTTGGAAACTTCTTGTCTTCAATGTTGTTTAAATTGTTCGTATACATTATGTACTTGGTCATAGTCATTATCTCAATGGGGGGAAGGATTACTAATGCAAGGAGTATATGATAAGGAGTATTACCTTTAATTTTGATGTTATAAGTTCTAAAATTCTTTTGGATCTTCTTTATTTTTCACCATGAGTCTCGAGATATAATACATCCCCAAACTTTGCATCCATATAAAACAAAAAGAGTGATGAGAGTCTTAAAGAGGAGTATTCTATTATCCCATATCCAAAGATATTCTAATTTACAATTATTTTCAAATGGATAACAAAATTTCCACCCTCCATTTATCCTTTTCTCAATGAAATAATTCTAATTGAAATTATGATCAATGTCAATGAGATATTTGTATGAAGACACTTCCTCCAAATTATTGATATCATATACAAAGTATTGTAAATAATTCTTTTGAATTTAATTATTATAAGTTTTTTCTTTTATTAATATTAATAATCATACCCATACAAATGTTTAAAAATTCTTATTTGCTTGCTAAAAAATAATTACACATTCTAGCATTTTTTTAAACATATTAATTATAAACATTACAATTGTTTCCTATATTAAATATCATCCTCACATTTTTTTTTTAACATATTAATTATAAACATCACAATTGTTTCCTATATTAAATATAATCAGTTTCTATAATTGAATATAATTAGTTTTTAACATAATCGAATTAGTTTTTAACATAGTCGAAGGTAAATTCCAATATAATTTGTAAATTCCAATATAATTTTTAGTTTTTTTATATTTTCCTTATAAACTAATATATCTCCACATAATTTATAACCCTTCGTCCCAAAAAAACTCACATATCCCCAAATATTTTAAAGTATACTAGCATAGTAATGGACTATGAAAATAGAAACGGAATTAATTTAGCACATAGAGAACTATATTCCTAGGGAAATGATTTTAAACATTTACTTTATTTATAATTCATAGTTATAAATAAAGCATAGTAATGGACTATGAAAATAGAAACGGAATTAATTTAGCACATAGAGAACAATATTAATAGGGAGTTGATTTTAAACATTTAGTTTATAATGCATTATGAAGAATGGCCTTATTATTATGACTTGATGTTTGAATAAATAAGTTCACAATTTCAAAAGATAAATACTATCTATTTAAAAGAATGAGAATAATAATAATATCCATTTAAAAAAAGAAAGAAAACAAAATGTAAATGATTTTATAATAATATTTAACTTTTAAATAATAATAATATTGATTTAAAAGAAAACAAAATGTAAATGATTTTATAATAATATTTAGTTATTTAGAGTATATTTTTAAACTGTATTTTTAAAGAATGAATAAATTTGTGTCTTCTAAAGTAGCATTAGTGTTGGGATGCAAGACCATTCAATAACGCACATAGTGTATTAAGAAGGAAAAATGCACTATTGTAAGACAACACATGATCGATAGAGGAGATAAAGGAATTAGAGTAATTAAAATCTTAAGATCATGTTTATGTTAAGCTATGTGTGTAAATTATTAGGGTACATCACTTCAGTTTAAAATAAGATTTTATAAGTAAATTATAGAATGAAATAAAATAAATTAAGGATGGTTAATTAATGGACAACTTTTTTAATAAGTTACAAATCAAAATGTTGAAAAGAATGGTAATAACTCTCATAAAATGTGTTTTTTAGATGATAAACTTCCTTAGTCTAAAGGGGAGAGTTGTGATAGGCCTCCAAGAGTGATGCATGCTCTTGGAAGATCCTACTCACAAGTCTGTTTCGTTGCAAAAAAACACTTGATTCAATCTATGAAAAAAAAATCCAATATAATCAATAAACACAAGATATACTATTGTATAGATGAATAAATGGAAATAAAAAGTAGAGAGACCTTATCATAGATGCTACCTCCATTTCTATATGCATAAATGAACCTCACTTGAAGTTTCATGGTCAAAAGATTGAAGGTATGAATGTTCCATAGGATGAACCAATAAAACGTATAAGGTTGGAGCAAAGCTATCCATAAGATATATGTTTAGAGGTCTTGAAGATAACACATTCAAGCATCCCAAGGGCTTGAGAGAAGTGGAAGGATATTTCTAATCCAATTGTCCACCCAAAAATTAGGCTTCTTCTAAAGATGAAAGATACATGATTCAAAGAGATCAAGTGGATTTATAAAGAGGAATTGGAAGGTGTAAATAGACTAGAGTGTAACCCTAAGGAATAGGTGAATGTTAAGCTATGAATTGGAGGTTATAATTAATATAGAACTATTGTCTCACGCATGTTTATTGAGTGTCATGGGTTTCATATAATGGTGCCATTTATTTTAGGCCCATAAGAACTATTCGTTATACATGTTGCTAGTTTACAGTCGTGTTACTCTAATAAAACCTATAGTACACTTTTTGTAGACATATGATGTAGGGATATTGAGATTTTAATTGAATTCCCTCTATAAATGACTAGTCCAAAATAGATTTGGGTTGTGATGTAGGGCTTTTGAGGTTTAAATTAAATTATCTCTATAAATGACTAGTTCTAAGTAGATTTGGCTTGTGATGGACCTAAAATGAGACCTTTGAAGTGAACATGGACCCAACAAGGGGACTTGGGTGTCAAATTTAATCCATGACGTTAAAAATATCCCCAAATGGTGCCTTAAGGGTCAAATTGAACCATATTATCAACCAAGGGATAAAGACGAGGGTGTAGAAGGAACCTAAGGAACCCATATAAACACTAGACATCCTATAAAGGTCCCATAGGTAGGATAAGGTGAGGGAAATTCATAGAAGTTGGCTCATCGCATTAGTGAAAATTCTGATAGGTATCTCATCATCATGAGGGGGTCATTTATGAATATATCTATTGGAATCCTCTCTATAGGTGTACTAGGGAATTATGGGACCAATAGAGATAAGAATAGTAAAACTATGGATAAAAAATAACTAACCACCTTATTGATAGCTACCAAATATTAAATACATAGTGGGCCTTCCTTATGTGCCCACACTATGTTTATTCAATTCTAACTACCAAATTTGCATGATTTAACAATAACTAACATTGTGTAGATAATATACATTACATTAATTGGTCATCATACTTATCCCATTCTTATCTCTAATTGACCAGCATGCCCCTATTACACACCTAGGGACGATCCCAACATTCCATCCTCCTTTGAGATGTATTGTCCTCGATGCTTGTACATATGATATACATCCATAAGCCAAGGCCCCATGTATGGGTGATAACCTCAACATTGAATTAGTGTTGGAAAGTTAGCTATCATTGATGTCAACCCTAGATATCAACTCTATAATAAGTCCAAGTAATGGCTAGATTTGAAGAAGTCTCCAAAGTGATCTCCCTATGGCATAGCTCTAATCATGTCCCTGACAGGAAGACACTTTAAATAAGTCAACAAGAAACCATGGAAATATGGTTAAAGTGGCTAAATGGTTAAGAAGCCTGAGAGTTGTGGTCATGAATCCCAAAGTTGTTCAAAGAAAAAGGGTGTGAAGGATATTTTAAATGCATTCACAACCCTCATAGATGGATACTCCTCATCATGCCATTTCCAACGGTTATTGCTAAGACACATGTTTCCTCAGGGTTGATAAGTTATTCCCTCTTAAATATGAAGCCCTGAAATCAAATGAAGAAGCCCTAGATCTAAGTACAAAAGGTTACAAGTCAACGCCTCAAACGTATTGCAAACAAGAAGTTACGATTCATCCCCATTGCAATGAATATTAAAATAAATATTAAGGATATTTTTGGTAAAGTCGGTGTCAATGGTATAACCATTAAAAATTAAAATGAAGTTTATTTGGGTCAAGTCAGACCTAAAAATAGGGTGTCATATCTAGTATAAGTAAGGAACCTAGGAGTTCATTTGTTACATCAACTCAAGTAATTTTTATCTGAGATAACCTAGGATATATGAGGTACATTTAAGGGGGAAGATAAAGTGAAGAAGGGCCAAATTCAAGGGAATATGAAGTGAAGAAGGGAGAAATTTCAAGGGAAGATGAAGTCTTGTGATGATATGTTCTAAGGTATGTTTTTTAAAGGTCATCTTACCATTTTTTCTATAACATATTTTATAGAATGATTCAAATAGAAAAACTCAGAGGCTATTGAAAAGACATATCAAGGTACATGTGGTAAAAGGTTTAGCTTTTGGGTCGTTGTACATTTGAAGATACACTAAGTTGTGGAATATAGGGGTTTTTACTAGTCCTCTTACTAGTATAAAACATGTGTTTCGAGTAAAAAAAACATAACTTATTCATAGAGGATCCAAATTTTGTAAGACCAATTTCATTGAAAAGAGTACAATCTTTAGTATCTCTTATATGAGTTTTAGAATCAAATATCCAATATTGATTGCATGGCATGTTGTACAAGTTCACTCTCTACAATAGGCCAAAATTCATGATAGTTTTCCATTTTCGCTATAACTTCTATTATGAGAAGTTTCGGACCTTGAAATTTTGAGGAGATGGAAGAAATATATTAGAGTATTTGTGGTTAAAATTTCAGACATTGGCTCACAATAATTTTGGATAATTTTGGAGATGTGCTCTGTGGAAGTCATAGTTCCTAAATGGTCCTGAAATATGTTTCAAACAAGTCATCCTGGAATTTTTGCTATAACTTATTTTTTGGGACTTCACATGCTATGAAATTTTGAAAGGTCTAACAATACATACTAAAGTAAATTTTAGAATAAAATATGGAAAATTGAGCTCGTGTTGAATCTTACAATTTTTTCATATTTGAGGCATGTCATGGATGTTTTCGTACATGCTTGAGGCATGTCCTTAGCACTTGGTTTGAGGTATGTTATGGTACATTCTTGAGACATATTTTGGAACATCCTTGGTATATGTTTTATGTATGTTATGTCACATTCTTGAGGCATATCTTTGGTATATGGTTTATGGTTTATCATAGATGCTATTGCACATGTTTGGGGCCTATTTTGGCACATGCTTGGTAGATAGTTTGAGGCATATCTTGGTGATGTTGGAAATTTTTTTTGAGATATGTTTTTAGTCATGTTGGCATATGGTTTGATGATAATGATGTATCAGTATCAGTGAAATTATCAGTGAAAAGTTGATTAACAGTGACAATGACATGTTGATTATCAATGGAAGTGACAGGTTGACTAACAGTGACAGGTTGATTATTAGTGATAGTCTCAGTGACAGGTTGAGTCTGCATTTATATTTGAGGAAAACAGGGTGGTGACAAGCAGGATCTCAAAGTCTCCTTTACGTTGGTTCCTGTAAACTAGGGGGTTGGAGCCTCCTTCCAGTTGGAGATGGAGAATATAGGGATTTGAAGCTTCCTTCAGGTTAGAGCATGTAAATCAAGGGTTTGGAGCCTCCTTCCAGTTGGAGCATGAGAATATAGGGAGTTGTAGCTTCCTTCGGGTTGGAGAATATAAACAAGGGGTTGGAATCTCCTTCCAGTTGGTGCGGGAGAATTTTGGAAGTTGATGCTTCCTATGAATGTAATATTATAATATATAAGAAATCATTCCATGTTTTTCTCCCATCTGGGTTTCCAGGAAAAAATATCTTGTGCACTATGTATGATGTGATGCATTGTTGAATGTTATTATTTATCCTTATATGTTTATGATATGTTAAATGCAATCATAAGTGAATGGAATCATTGATAAGTTAATGTTGTGATTGAAAATGGTAAAAAATGGTCAATATCGATTCACCCCCCCCTCTTAGTATTGGTGAATATTCCAACAATTAGTCTAGGGAACTAGGGTCCCATGTATAATTCCTAGACTCAATGTTGAAAGTGTCCAAGAATCTCATCCATAAATAGGTTTCACATGTTTATGAAATCATGTTAGCTTCGAGCTAATGACACCTAATATCAATTAACTGTTGATTTTTATTTTATAAATGACCATCATGTTCATGTGGATAAAAAAAAATAGAACCATCAAAAGAAAACAAGTTTTCCATATAACTGTAAAGGGTGGCTTTAAAAGGAACTCTACCATTGTAAATGAAGCATAATGGAAACTGGTAGGAACAACTTGCTTCTATATTTACTTAATGATGTTATTTTCGTGTGATAGAGAACAATCATCAATAATAATATGGAAGTATTTGTCTTTTAAAAAATGACAAATATATANCCGAAATATGAAAGTATTTGTCTTTTAAAAAATGACAAATATATAGATGCCAATCCTCACAAGCTTCTTCCAAATCACACTAGGGAAATGTTTCACTTGTATACTCGATGTTGATGATATGGCTATAATCTCTATGAATGTTTGTATGATGCATTGTCTCCTCAATATTTTTACACAATTCCTATACATGGCTCATTTCCTCTTTGTATCTTTCCATCCTTGTTTCCTTTACTCTCGAATTGGTCTAAACATGATCATTTTTGTTTTTTCTAGGTTTGGGAGGTAGAAATTTCCAAAGATTGTAACTTAGTAACATTGATTGAAGTATATCATATAATATGTTAAATAAAACTTCTAAAAAATCTACATCTAATGGAAATGGTGTGACTATAATATGTGTTTTATATTGAAAATTATCTACAATACATGTAGCCATCACTAAAAATCCCTAAAAAACAATAGATTTCAAACTACAATATCTCCTTCAACCAAAAAGTGATTCACGTGAATTATTTTTTGAAATTGCTTATTTGTTGAGGGGGGGGAGGGGGGGGTGTGGAGAAAAAATATATATTTGTTTTCTTAAAATTCTATAAAGAAATGCTTATCTAAACACATTTGAGTATCATGACCCCAAATCTACCAAAAAAAAAAAAAGACAAGTAGATTTTTTTTTTCCAACTATTCCCTATAAAGTGCTTTCATTCCACTTTTAAGTAACTTACATATCAAAATTAAATAACATTAAATATGTAAAATAATGTAAAGGAAATACATCAATACATCATTTATCAAATTAACGTTCATGTAGGGTAACATCTTACAAGGATCTTTTCATGGAAGGGTCAACTGCTATTGTTATTGGATAAATCAGTAGGTGTGGACACTAACTGATCTCCCTAGATCCACCTAGATCTAGAACAAAACACACCAGAACATGACGCTTTCCTTAAGTTTTANATAGTAATAGCATAAACTCAATATAAACCTATGTATGTGATCAAGGAATCATACAATAAAACACAACAAGATTTATAGGAAAGAATCATATTACTGTATCATATTAAATGTGAAAGAGAGGTTACAACCATGGCCTTGATGTCATAAGGTCCCTTCCAATTGTCCTTCGTTCCCCACACACTTTCACTCCAAGAATTCTGAGAGCACAGATCTGATAGTATTCACGATCTATCTTGACAAAGGAAAAACTCAAAACCACTCTAACCAAGCTAATAATTCCAAGTCAAATCCAACTTAGCCCTTCTCCATGAGAGCTCCTCTCCTTTTATAATTTGAATAAGATAAGGTGAGGAGGTTAGGATGATCCCACTAAATCATGAAAGCAAGTAAGATCCAAACCATTCGGATGCCACCTCACTATGCAAGTTTCTCCTTCTAGAATATTCGAGAAAATGCTTGTTTTTCCCACATGTAATAATTCTCACACCCTTCCTATAGAGAAACCTACGAACTTCTCGCAACCCAGCTATGGTGCAACCTGCGAGAATTGGGCATTCTCGCACCCTGCCTATATAGCAACCTGCAAACATCCTCTTTAATAGGGTTTTTACAAAGGAGAATGCAACTTCTTTTCTCAGGAAAAGTTCTTCTCTCTTCTTTCTTCAGGAACTCAGGCCACTGACCCCTTTGAAGGCAACATATAGGTTTACATCATTAATGTTCATAGGGATGACGAAAATAATGTGTAACACCTATTCACTTACCTCATTGAGTGGAAAAATTCCCAAGGAGTCAAGATTCAATACAATAATATTTTCATACATGCACAATAAGTAGGAATCTGTCCTTATTTTTAGGTTCCAAACACTAACTACCTTATGGGATTCTTTAATGAGGCCACATCACATTTATTCTATGCTAACTACCCAACTAGCCTTATTTAATAATAACCAACATTGTAGACATTTTCCACATTATATTAAATGGCCACAATATTCATCCTATATGTATCTCTAATGGGCCCATGCTCACCTATTACACCAGTAAGGAGGATCCCAACATCTTGAAACCTTATGGGCTCCCAAGAGCCGAACATCATTTTCTAGGATAAAAAATGGGAGTTAGTAGATCCAGTGATCAAGTACACCACCTACACATTGAAATAAAAGATAACTAGTTTTCTTACTTCTCTCATGAAATCATGGATCCAAACCATTAACTTTACCAATGAAATAATCAAAATAATTAGTTAGATTCATCCCTTCATGCAAACAAAGCTTGTCCTTTTCTAATATTTCAAAAAATAACATCTCACTCCCAAGAAGGTATTTTGGCCTTCCCATTCCCCATTCCAATTAAAAATGCGTTGAAGGATTAGGAGGAAAATTACAAGTTTCATAAAATGTACATTAACTAAAATGTATATTGAACCAATTAGTGACTTTTCTCCATAGATGCTTCCACATAGTACCTATGATCATGAGGGGCTCAATCTAGAACTTCCTCGTATTTTTTTGTACAACATCAAAATACAAAACAGGGTTGGCATAAAGCACATATTTTTTAAGGACACATGAAAAATATCATGAATAGTCTCATGTGGTGATAGGACCAACTCATAAATAATTGCACCCATTTGTTGCAAAATATCAAGATGTTCACAATATATTTCATTTGCCCTAGTGTAACCCACCGAGGTTGTACACATGTACAAACATTTGTAGCATATCCACCAAACTTTGTGTAACTCTCTCTATCTGGCCATCAAGCTCTACAAGGTAATATATCTTATAAATGAACCTTTTTTGTATTTTAGTTAATATTTTTTCCCTTGATTGTGAAGTAAACATTGTTTTCCATCTAACACAAGCATGTTTGGTACACTATGTAGTCTTACCACTTCCTGAATAAATATGTGAGATCTATCACATGTCCAATGAGTATTCTTAAGTATAATGAAACGTTCAATCTTAGTAAACAATAAAATACTACCAAGATTTATCAATTCTTAGAATTCCTTAATAGTTGACATACTAGTAGGATGTTGACGGTCTACTTTTATTTACCAATTTTCTAGGGATCTTTACACATATGGTACAACTTTTTCTTTTAATCATGGATAGTAATCAATTTGTTTCATACTTAGTAATGCCCACTAGTATCCCTAGAGTCATAAATATGGGGAATTGTAGGCCTCATGGAATACTAGCCTCCTTGATTAAGATTGATGAGGAATATAAATCTAATTTCTACACAAAGGTATTTGATGTTGGGATAAGTGATAACTTCGATATTTATTGACTTCATTATCTCTCCAATTATCCTTACTTATTAGAGCTTGAAACAACCCATGATACAAATTGTCATCTATGGATCATATCCTAATCAGTTTTCTTAAATCTAATTGAGCTTGAGAGATTGTGCCTCTATGTCATCTTTGATTCAATGCATCTACCAATTAATTTTTTTTTCCATTTACATGTAGAAACTCATAATAATAACCACTTAGAAACCCCTCCCATTTCCATTTCTTGACATTTAATTTCTACTTGGTCTAAAAATATCTCAAACTTTCATGTTTAGATTATAGTCCAAATTTTTTGTCAATCAAATAAGGTCATTACGCATCTAAGACATGCACCATTTTAGATATTTTTAGGTCATGAGTTGGATTCTGAGGAATCTTTATCTTTCTAGACTCATAGGTCATTATTCCTTTCTACTCAAGAACTCTAATTCCCTCACGATTGGCACCATTCTACACTAGAAGTATTTATCAAAGTTATGAAGTATTAATATTGGTGCTAACATGAGAAGATACTTAATCTCTTGAAATATTTCATCATGTGATGCTCTCAACAAAAACTTGGAAATTTTTTCCACAATTTCAACAAAGACCCCATAATCATAGAGAAGACATAGATGAATTTCAACAAATGTGAAGATACTCTTAATTCTCTTCCTTATTCTAGAATTAAAGTAGGATGTCACCAATAAACACCAACACAAATATGTCTAGATATTTTTAAAACACATTATTCATTAATCCCATACATTAATGTCATACACATCATTTATTAATCTCATAAAATTTATGAAATTTTTTCTTAATCTTAAAAATAAATGAAAATTCATAATACCCATTTGTTCCTTAAATTTTTAAATTACATATATCCATGTTCCAAATCTTTTTCCATATCTAATCTAACTAATAACTAATTTAATATTAGCCATACCAAAAAGAGAACTCAAAGAGATTTCCAAGTTTCCGCGTTTTCTCTTTATCAAACATAATATTTTAAAGGTAACATAAATTCCGCGTTCATATGTTTTTTTAATTGTCCAAGCTAGTTAGTAGCAAGTTGTATACAAGTGTGAATTCGAAGAAAATTTGAAGTTACCATGACTAAATGACTTACCCATAGTGATTAAAGTTTAAATTGGGTGAATAGAAATGATATATGTAATTAGGAATCTCTCTAGTGGGATCTTAAGGGAATTCATTGCCAGGAAAATAACCAATAATCAACAAACATTTCTTGTTATTGTGCCACATTCACAAGACTCCACATTTTAGGTCTCACAACTTGGCTCTTTAATCTTAATCTCCAAAGCATTCGAATATGCTTCAGAATTCACCGAGCATTCTTTACCATCTGATTATACATCATATAGAGGCCAAGTCCATTCACTTGATACATTGTTCCACAATTGAACATACTAGAAACATCTTCACCAAAAATTTTGGAAAATAAAAGTTTGAAAAATTCAGATGCTTGAACTTATAAACACCCCTTAAAATTAAGAGGGGAATGTCACTTAACTAATCCTTGAAATTATAATACTATAAAATTATTATACTCATTTTAATACAATTTTGAATTAAGAATTACTAAAATTGAATTTTAAAAGAAATATTTTTTAATCCATTTCCCTTCAACTAGTGTCCTTGTTTTTTAAATATCACTGATATATATTAGTTGTCCAACAATGACTTTTTAAATATAAATATATAATATATATTTATATTTTCTTACAATTTTTTTATATGTGTAGATATTCATCCAGTAACATAAGAATTACTCAAATTGATTTTTAAAAGAAAACTTTTTTCATCCATTTTACTTAAACTCGTGTCTTTATTTTTAAAATATTACTAACATATATTAGTTGTCCAAAACTGACTTAGGTTGAACTTACCAACAACGCGGATTCACATTATGTGACACGCTATCATAGAATGAAAAAAATGCGATTTCAGATATTGAGCTATGCTCGAATAGTCTCCATTTATGTTGAGATGGACCGGTCTTGTATTTCTGTTCTGTTTACCAAGACTGACGTTTTACTTCTGTTGTGTCTGACAAAAGGTACTTTAGGTCAGTAACCCAAAAATCGATCACGAAAGTAATTTTATGGTCATACCGTGTTTCAGTTATTTGAATCAATATATCTTGTATGGACTGAAACAGGGTTTGAAATAGCAAGACAAAGACATGGAGCAGATGGCAGCGGCAGAAATAGGAAGACAAAGACATGGCAGAAGAAGAAATCAGCAAGTTATCTATACCATAATGGCGTCAGAAAAGGTGGAGTTGGGTTTCCGAAATTAGCGAGCCTGGAAAGAGATAAAATTGGAAGAATTAATTCACACAACACAAAACGTTTTCATTGCTTAACAAACAAATGGGGGTTACATATATAGCATGCAGATCACTGACTCAAGTGGATCTGATTAGTTAAAAATAGTAAACCTAGAAACTCACAGT
>SNQJ01S0158606.1:0-21977 GCA_010110895.2 Picea sitchensis
AGTATAGGCCAAAAGGTACATTGTGTGGTCCTAACAAATGAGAGGCTTTGTATTATTCATTTCTCCACAGGGAGAGGCTACTGCCCTCTGCGAGCAACTTTGGTGAATTGATGGCAACAACCAACTACTTGGTAAGTTTTCTAAGGGAACTGTCGTGTCTCAAATCGAAACAGAGTTCAATGTTTGATTCATATGAAAGAAAACCTTTACTCCTTGTAACCTTTACTGTGATTTTGAAGGCATCCTTTACTCCAACAGTTATATTCAGAGACTACGCATTACTTTGATGTTGGTATTGACTGTAGAAGAGGTTTTTGTTGTATTTGAGAGTCACTGCTCTTTACCTCTGTGAGCCCCAAGGTCATTCCTCGCGTCTACTACTTGTGTGCCATGGAATTAATCTCGGTTCATTCCTTCATGTTTACCCTATGACTAGTAACTATATGTGGAAGTAACTCAGAATAGTTCATAAGAGTCTATTTTTTACACTGTGTCAAGGTTCCAGGAATAATAGAGTCGAGTTTGTCTCTTAGCGTCTCTGTTTTCGTTTCTGTGACTGATGCATATTATTTGTAGTAAGGTGGTGGTTAACCGATAGTTTATCTCTCATTAAGTTAGGGAATTTTCGTGGGAAATTCTATTGAATTTGTGTGCGATGCCTTTCCTTATATTCTTCATTTCCTATTCGTAAAGGATTTATAATGAAAGATTTAACTCTTGAATTCGTAATGCTATTTTTTTTTTTTAAGGTAATTGTTAAATTTCGTATAAATGGAGTTCTCTGTATTAATGGTGGGACTCTGTCTGTTGCGAGGGTACCCACTACACGTTCCAAGGTCCATCCTCCCCTTGGCCAGGGTTGATTACAATACCAGGGCATTACAACTAAAGTTTGGCTCCTAAGTTAAGTATTTCTGGCATAGCTATGGTTATCAATTTACCTTTCGATTCTACATTTCAAATCCTACTCTGTATTGTACTAATGTTTTTTTGTGATGATCAAACGTAGGTATGCCCCTTTCACAGTGCAAGGACTGGCCTCGACCCATTATGACAAAGGTACTCGGGTTCCAAAATAGTGGCTCTCAACTTGCTTCTTAAATTCAAAGCATGGAGGTCATGATTCTGTTCGTAGCTTTCTCTCGTTAAACGTAGCTTTTCCCCTGCTCTGATTTCCTCTGCCGGATGTCTGAGGGTTATTCCCTGTTTTGTTTTTGTTATTATCAGTCCAATTAAGGAGATATGTACAATCAAGTGTGATGTAGGGAAAAGACTGATACGCACAAACTCGAATTGGTGAAACGCAGATCTAAGTTTACTGTTGGGGAACTCTTAAATATGTTACGCTTAGTATTGGAGGGACCTTACTTTTCTATCTGAAGATATTTTATCCTTCGACGTTCTGTATAATACTTCTGCAATTTAATGTATTCAAAAAATATCTATTTCATTTATGATAACCACCATCTGTTGATCAATGTCTGTATGATATGTTTCGTGTTAACGCAATTCTTAATTTTTGAATTTACCCTAGAGGGGATTGATCAAAGGCGGGGTTTCACATCTCCAGGCTTCTGTGTTTTTTTTTTTACTCTTGCCTTTCGATCCATTGCATCTTTAGAATTTGATTGCATTTATACTGTAAATTACTAAAATAGTTTTCTATGAAATGGGAAGCCAATTTCAAAGGATATCCTAATTCATACAAATGTTTATCCGAGGTAATATAATTGATACAGCCATGAAATCAAAGAATTTATTTGTTTCTCTCCACATGTTGTATGATATTATGAATTGGGATACCTTACCCTTGTATAGGCAATAGTACCCGCACACAACACATATAAGATGTGTCATGCATCGATAATGTATCAACGAAATCGTTATTCGCTTCCCTGGAATGTGATACTAACATGCATATCCATTATTTCGGGTAATGACAGTTCATACAATTATATCATTAAGCTTAGGGTAACCTTGGCTCTTTGATTTCATTCATTCCCATATGTGTCATTGTTCTGGTTCTACTCAAGATCGACTATATATATATATCTTTGTCTAGGAATTCAATTGTAGAATTAAATGTATGCTTGCAATAGATTTGTTCGTTCGATGTTACATATTCATTTCTACTTAACAATTTAATTTCGGGAAACATTTGCAGAATTAATCCTACAAACTGTTTGTTTATTCTATGAGGGTATCAAATATTTATATTTATGAACAGGTTCTAAATCCATGGTTGGAGTACCAGGGGATGATTCCAAAAAAGATATGTAGGCTATTCGATAATAAAGTGGACTGTACATTTCCTGTAATCGAACAGCCTTTGTCTAGATTATTGAATCCATACCAACTTTAAGGATTTCACTATATCAATAACCGATTTCATCCCACATAGACAGTAATACTGAAATTCAAATACAATACATAACTTACAACAAATATACACACATTAAAACAGATACTAGGAACCATTTCAGTTCAGATTTAACATTTACAATACATCAATTATAAAATCATTCAGATAGATAAGGATTAGAGTAGCATATCTGAACTAAACTTGTGGGAATACAAAGGGAACAACCACGTTCCTCCCAACCGTAGAACCTAGCAGTCAAGATCACTTGCAGGGTTCACCCCCTAGCTTGACCATGAGTCCATGAGGGCGAATTTGGAAATCCCTCTTCAACAATGCTCTTCCATACAACAAATATCCCTTGCCTCACACTCATTTAGTGTTCATAATAGCAATGGAAAAAAAATCAATAGTCTCTTCCCAACATACTTAGCAGCGTCCTACCTCCTCACATATGCTTCTTTATTCATTTGCTTAGGTCTTTTCCCCTCCCTTGGGAATTTTCGCAGCCTTCTAAATCCTTGATTTTCAGGGGCTGCCAATGGCCAAGTCACTGATTTTCCACTTGTAAAAATCATCCTAGGGGTATTTCCAACATGTTCCCCACTCATGGAGTCATGGTCAACTAATTTTTTAACATGGTTGTTCCATTTGTCCTCCTGCAATCAATATAAAATATTTTGTTTTTGTACAAGTGTCATTGTCAAATAATTAGTTGGGTCAGATCAGATCTCTACCCAACAGTCATAATAATTTATTACAAATATCAAATTTGAAATTCGAAATTGCCATAAATGGCAAAAATTTTCCAAATTCGAATTTACTAAACACGGAATAATTTTCTAGCAAAATTAAACTTTCAAAAATATTTTATTTTTTGGGGACGTCACACACCTAGTCCTTCTTTACTTGCATCAACAGATACGGTGGAGTCTTTATCTGGGTCTACTACCTTGAATATGGGTGCAATTGTCAGTAATTCCTTCAACTTGTTAAAACTGTCTTGACACTTCTCTGACCAGTTGAACTTGGTCCCTTTCTTTTGTAATGACGTGATAGGGTAGGCTATCTTGGAAAACCCTTCTATGAATCTATGGTAATTTCCGATGATTCCCATGAATGAATGGATATCCGCTACATCCTTAGTTACCGACCATTCCATAATGGATTTTATCTTCTCTGGGTCTACGACAATGCCTTCTGCTGAAATTACATTTCCTATATATTGTATTTCTTTTTGATAAAAGTCACACTTGTCAAATTTGGCATACAGTTTGTGTTTCCTCAATGTTTGCAGAACTATCCTTAAGTGTTCATCATGTTCTTCCTCCATTTTTTAATAGACCAGAATATCGTCGATAAATACTACAACGAACTTGTCTAATTACTGACTAAAAATATTCTTCATTAGGCACATAAACATGGTTGGTGCGTTAGTGAGTATGAAAGGTATGACTACAAATTCATAGTGTCCATATCTTGTCTGGAACGTTGTTTTTCTTGTTTCCTCGTGTTTTATCCTAACTTGATGATAACTGGATCGTAAATCGAACTTTGAAAAGATCTTGGCCCCACCTCCTTGATCGAACAGATCATTTATCCTTGGTAAGGGGTATTTGTTCTTAATAGTCATTTTGTTCAGTTGTCTATAATCGATACATAGTCTTAGAGTACTGTCTTTCTTTTTCAGAAAGAGGACTGGTTCCCCCCATGGTGAAACACTCTGCCTGATATACTTTTTGTCCAACAATTCCTGTAATTGTATTTTTAATTCTGTCAGTTCTGGTAGACTCATTCGGTAAGGTTCTTTTGAGATAGGGGCTAAACCGGGTAGTAGGTCTATGGAGAAGTCTATTTCCATTCTAGGAGGTAATTCCGGTATCTTATCCAGAAACATGTCTTTGAATTCACGTAGGACAACAAAGTCTTCTAACTTTGGCTTATCTTCTTTTCTTAACAGATTCGTTACTTAGATGGAATAAACTTGACATCTCTTTCTCATACATTTCTTGAGTTGCATCCCTGAAACTTGTCTGACTTTATAGCAGTGCCAACATTGTCTTTATAGCTAAGTATCTTTGTATAACAATCTAGTACTGCTTTCTGTTGTTCCAACCAATCCATCCCGATAATCATATCGTAAGATCCTAGTGGTAGGATGTTCAGATTTGTTCTTATATTTTGACCGTCTAAGATGAACTGAAAATTAGAAATAAAGTCAACTACTTTCCTTTAGTACCGGTTGCTAGTTGTACAAGCCATGATTTTGTGTGCTTCATTTTCTTAAGTTTATTTGAATCTACTACACCAGGAGTAATATAACTTAACGTAGCTCCAGGGTCAATTAAAATAGAAATTCAAGTGTTATTGATTTTACCTTCGATTTCTACCACCGAGGACTGGTGGTCATCTTGTCGACCATCTATGGTTGCATTTATCCGATGTAGGCTTCTGCCCATGTCTCCTGCCATCGGGGCTTCCTGCAAATTATGAACAACAGTTCTATTTGCTAAAATTAAATGTGGACAGATCCTCCTTAGATGAGGCTCTCTACATTCCCAACACTTTAATGGCTCACAAAAGTTGTCCCCAAAATTCTTCATTCCTAGGTTTACCGGTTTACCACTGCCTTGCATATTCAGATGATTGGAGTGAAAATCCTTTTTCGGAAAATTTTTGCTTCATTTCGATAAGGATTTGGCTGGTATCCCTTCTTCCGTTGGTTCATTCGATCTTGTTTATTATCTTTCCAGGATTTGGGAAACTCTACCTGCTGTTTATACTGGTCATAGAAAATTCTTGCTTTCCTTAATACTTCACTCAAGGATTTAGGGTTTTCAAAATCAATTATGTCCCTATAGGACTGTGGTAAAAAACTTTAGAACCGCTGGGATTTTACCTTATCCTCCAGGATGTACGGTATGAACCTTATTAGTTCCCGAAATGTATTTATGAGGTCCTCCATCGTCATCTGTCCAAGTCGTAACTCGTAAAATGATTTCATCTTCCTTTCATAATAGCTTTCAGAAAGGTATTGTTTCGTGACATACTTCTTAAAGTCGGACGATTCCAACTATTTCTCCTTTAGGCCCTTGGCCAATTTCAGGTCTTTCCACCAAATGGTGGACTTCCCTTTTAGATTGTATATGGCCATATGGACCTTCATGTTGCTGGAATAGTTGTAGATCTAGAAGTGTTTTTTGATGTCCAACAACCATGCCTCAACTTCTTCTCTTGTCCTGGATTCTCCATCAAAGGTAGCTGCCTTCAAGGTGGTCTACTTGTTTTCTTTTTCTGTCTGATTTAGTTATGTCTCTAGCTGAAGGTGTTCCTTCAGACAAACTGTCTCCTTTCTTTGTTTCTGGCCCAGAGTTCTTGTAGGCCCTTTTGTTGACCTCTTCGTCATGGTTATCGTCTTTTGGGCTTTTCTTGGTCACTATACTATGCAACAGGACTTCATTTATCTCTTGTTGTTCCTGCTTTTCTTTCTTCAATTTTTCATTGTCAACTTTGAAAATCTGCAGTTTAAGAATAAGATTCCTCATTGTTTCCAACACCTTCGTGGGTGAGATTCCATCACTGTTATGTATTGGATCTCCAGGAGGTCCTTGCTGCAGATTTCCTTCCATCCTAATTTCTGCACCCTCCCAAGCTTCCATAATTAACACAAAACAGAAAGGGCTTTATGTTTGTAACCATAAGATTTATTAGTTTTACATAAATCATAATATATACTAAGCAACTAATGTGTCCCTGTTCAGACCCAGTGTTGTAACTTGGCTCTGATACCATATGTAATGTTACTCAAAAACTGTTTAAAAATAAAAAAAATGTTTGTGCATTTATCCTTAATAGCTTCGATATTCAAGAAAGGTAGGATTTCTATTATATTGCTTGACTTTGAAAGTTTACTAGAGTCCTTACTATCGTCGATTGTCATTACCACCCATGTTAAAGTGTTTCAAGTTGACGATATAAGAAGTGCTTACTCCACATTTCAATGTGTATTTAAAGTCCTGTAATTATAATTAATTTCCTATCTGTTTGTACCTATAACCATTACCATAGGCTTAAAATAAAAATGAATTTGGGATCTATGGCCTAAGCCTTATGCATTAGACCATACACATATTCATGCAATATGATCAAATGGACTTAGGTAAAGAGTAGAGCGTTAGAGTTTACTCCTCTGCGAAATGTTTTAATATAAGAAGACCCCTTTATTTTAAAAGTATATGGATAAGGGATAGTGGTTAGGTAAGGCATTTCGGATAAAATCAGAGTTCGAATATGCTACAACCCTCTTCCCATGTTAGTAATCCCATTCGGCTCCACCTATCCAAGCTATAGCGTCAACTGTACATTGTATTAACTGCATTCATTCTGATTTAGGGTTAAAGGTTTCCATGAGTTGCACAGGCGCTTCCTTAATCCATAGCCCATTGAATACCAAAGGAGGGGTAGGTATGATGATCATTTAATCCTAGTCAAGGCATTAAAGAGGGTACGGTACATGCTAAAGTCGAGGCCATCACCTGACCTGTTATCCAATATGGATGTGCCAAGTCTATCTCATCCCTTAGTCATACGTACCCGCAGACCTTATTCTCCAAGGAAAGGGTTTGCTAGGTTAATGGATTTTTGTTGTGGGGAGGTTCCCCAGAAGTCTAGCTCTGCAACTTCCATTTCTTGGTGAAGGGAAACAACTGTGAGGATTTTTTCACAGGGGAGGTGGCATCTCTATCTAACCCACTGGTAAGATTCTCGTTATTTTTGCATCTCTAGTCGTAGATTTGTGTCCGAGTTCTCTTTCTCTTGTAAACCCATGGATTCACCTATGGGTTGTAGTGATTATATTGTCTATAAGTAGTTATTCCCTCATTGCCAAATCTCCAGGAAAGGTTCTAGAAGTTCCTTGCCTATGATATGTAGTTTTATTACCGTGTTCTTATCTATTTAGAAAATCCAGAAAAGGGCTTGATACCTTGTTCTTTTGTTTCCTTGCTATTTTGTAAGTAGATTTCTTTTAGGGCATGATGTTCCCGCTCTACTTCACTATCTTGTATCATCGTTTGGTATTGATATTTTGTGGGAGTTTTCTAGGATCCCATTCCAGAAGTTAAGTTTAGTAGGGTGAGAGTTACACTGTAATTGTAAGTTTAATCAAGCTTTCTCCCCCCCTTCGGTTGGTGGACGATCACTGCTGGGAAATGGAAAATGCCCACGGAAAATCCAAGATAAGTACAGTTTTTGTCAAGTGATATATTTCCATTCTGTGGATAATTTCATTCACCCTTCTTTCATGTAGTACTAATATTTCAACGATATATTTAGTTACTAATATTTCAATGGTACCATCTTCGAGAGTCCTCGTCAGTGTATATTTTCGAATATCCACACCCATCCTTGGCAACAAAGGTATTCGAGTTCCATTCCTGTAACCCTCTCTATCTCATTCTTTTAGTTCTAGAGGAAGGGCATGGTCCCTTTCATGTCCTTTTATTAACTCTGTAGTTCTATTCCAGTTTAAGTACCATTTGATTAAGGGCAACCCATCTTGTGATGGTAATTTCTATCGTTGCAATAAAACACAGTATGGGGTATTTATTTGTTTAAAATCCGGATGAGATATGTAAAATATTGCTTAAAGAATTTCAGGGTTTCCCTCCCGCCTACTTGTAATGGCATACTGGTTATTTCATTAGTTTAAAATACTAATGTCATATTGGCTTCTTCCAAGAAAAGGATTTTTAATTAAATACAGGTGCTCAGATATTGCTGACTATATGTATATCTTATTTGCAGTTAACTCCAGATAGCATGATGGTAAATAAATTCAATTTTCACTTATAATGTAATCGTGTTTAAGGCTTCCCCTTTTGATTTCTAGGTGATTATAATGTTATTTACAAAATTATGAATTTATCGAGGAGTATGAGTAAATCATGTGAAGTTTCAGGATGCCCCTTTTTCCTTGGGCCTTCATGCCTCTCATGATTAGTTCTTGTAATTAAATTGTGTTAATTGATTCACTCCAAATATAAATTCCAACATTTCGATTTGTGGTCCCATAGACCCATTCGTCCTATAACTTTTTCATTAAACACCGGTTGAAAAATCTGTAAATGTTGTAGGTTTTCTATAATAATTCTAGAAATTTTCAAGGTCACTTCCATATTTTACATATATATATATATCTTAGGCACTTGTGATTATAGTTATCTTCTAATAATCATGTCTGTTCAGCTGGTACATGGAAGAAATCTTAGTTAATTACACTATTGTTGCTCATGCCTTTATATAACAGAAAGTAAATATACGTCCATATATATATATATATATACACACTAATGTAGTTTCCATTTGCATGCAATACGTAGGTAACTCCAATCTGCATTACAATCTATTTGTGGGGTTTTCAACTACAATGTTTTATCTTACTACAGTAGTAATCCAAACCACAAAACAAATCTTCTAGGAGACTTGACTAGGCATATCCTTTCAGCTAGTATTCTTATGGGAATTAGTATTCATAACAGTAATACGATGCAGCAAAGGTAATCCATTCCGAACTAATATAGAGACATTCTAGCAATTCCTAAGTTCAATAGGATGCATTCGATATTTCATCCTTAATATTATTTCTAGTTAGAATTAACAGATGCATTCTATCAAGTATTTAACCATATAACATTCAACCAGAGAAGGGACATAAATAACATATCTGGAAAAAAATGTGTTGAAAGACAAAGGGAACAACCACGTTCCTCCCAAGTGTAGAACAGGGCAGCCAAACTACTTGCCCAATTCACCCCCTAGCCTGACCATGAATCCATGAGGGAGAACTTGGAAAAACTTCTCCTCAACAATGTCCTACAGCTCCAGCATATTCCTCTTGCCTCACACTCAATCAATAGTGTTCATAACAGCAAGTAAATCAATAGATTCCTTCCCTAGCATACTTGGCAGTGTCCTGCCTCCTCACATATTCTATTTATCCAAAATAATCTTTTTTGCCTAGGTCTTTTTCCCTCCCTTGAGAATTTTTGCATATTTATAAATCCTTGATTTTCAGGGGATGCCAATGGCTAAATCTCTTATTTTCCACTTGTAAAAATCATCCCAGAGGTAGTTCCAACATGTTCCCCACTCATGGAGTCATGGTTAGTTGATTTTTAACATGGTTGTTCCATTTGTCCTCCTGCAATCAATATAAAATATTTTGTTTTCACACAAGTGTCATAGTCAAATAGTTATTTGGGTCAAATCAGATCTCTACCAAACAGCCATAATAACTAATTACAATTATCAAATTTGAAATTTGGAATTGCCAAAAATGACAAAAATTTTCCAAATTCGAATTTACTAAAAACATAATAATTTTCCAACAAATTTAAATTTTGAAACTACTTTATTTTTGGGGATGTCAAACATACCATATATCTTCCACATGAATTTCAGAAAACAAATCTGAAATGGTGTATACATCATCTTCAATTATTGGAATACAAATTTCTGCAAATACTTCTGTAGAAGACTCTTCAGAATAAGAGGCTTGATCTTCTGACGTTTTATCTTCTGGATCTATATTTCCAATCCCATGCATGAAATATTCAAAATCTTCTTTATTCGCAAATAGAACCTCCAATATGGTCCATAATTCATTTGAAGTGAATTCTTGGTGGATAATTTCTGGAGAAATAGATAAGAAGATAAATTCTATGGCCATATATTATTTATTGAGGAAGTCATTTTTCTCATCGGCAAAATCAGGCTCTACTTCCGTTGCCGTGGTCATTTGGTATAAGCCTCTACTTCTAAGAAAAAATAGAATCTTTGTCTTCCACTTCAAATAGTTATGAGGCATGAGAAGTATTATCGGTGAGTAAAACATAAATTCCATATTTTCTGCGTTCTTCAATCTCCAGTACCTGCAAAAATAATTTGGTGTAGCTTTGATGCAAGAGCATTGCCAGCAGAAAGCAAGCGCGGAGGTGAAAGAGAACTAGGATTAGCACCAACACATTTCAGCACGTTGCAAAAGTGTTTTGGAATGTTTTAAAATAAATGCGCATATATTAATGTAATATTTAAGAGGAAGCGCACTTGTATATTGTAAATAGATCATGAGCGATTTGCTCTCATCTATAGTAGGTAGAGGCATTTATGCATAGTTAATGAAAGTAGGTAGATTTAAATTCCAGATTAGACAGTTTAGGAGTGTAGGAGGGAAAACCGACCATAGACACCCTCACCTTTGTATCATTGTAAAATTAACAATCAGAGATCATTGAGCATAGAACATAAGAAGAGAGTTGTAGTAGAAAGTTGTAGAGAAGAACCCATGTACACAAGTTTGAATTAATGAAAAGAGCTTTGATTCAAATTCATGGTGTTATGATGCTTTATGTGTATACATGTTGAATGGTACACTTATGGTTGTTTATTCTCTCTGTTATGCATTTTTTTTAAGATTGTGTGAATGTATGATTTCATGTTGAATATTTGAGGTCTGAGAGAGAGAGAGAATGAGTTTCAATTGTTTCTCTTCCTGAGTGAGAAGTTCCTGCAAGGAGTGTAGTGAAATCGTCCGCAAGGAATGTGTTGACAGATACCGTTGTTCTCATTTCGTCCGCAAGGAAAGCTTAGGAGAGATACCGTTGTTCTCATTTCCGCAGAGGTGAAGGGGAAGCACAGAAGCCATGCAAGGTGTGCGCGGGCTAGTTGAAAGCCCAAAACTTATCAACCAAGGGAAGATTTGAAGGACAGTTGTTGCAAGAGAGTGCACAGAGTTGAGAGAATCAAATACTTAGAAGTATTTGAGGTATTTCCGCAAGGACTGTGTGCAGGATTCTTCTTGAAGACTCAAGATTGCAAGGAAAGTTCAGGAGGGTTAGTGCCTTGAGATAATCAAAGGGGAGACGAAGCAAAGTCATTTTGTAGGAATCAAGTCCAAGTGAAGGAACCTTGGTTCATTTCACAGGAGTTATCAAGGAGAAACGAGTGGCCAGAATTCTCTGTGGAGAATCCCCGAAACAAAGAGGACTGTAGGATCATGAGAAGTTGTAGGGTGGTTAAAGGCAAGCAAGCTTTCCTCTCTAGGACCCATAATCAACGTGGACCATTGATCGTGATTTTCACCAGCCGTCAAATCATTTCTACATTTCGAGTGTCGGGAGACGGAGGAGACAACACTTCGGGAGTGAAATTCCCAAAAACTCGAAAGAGTGACAAGTGGCAGGAGTCTACGTCAAAGACAAGAATTGGTTGAGTGGAAATGTGGCGTTTCCCTGTCAAAAAGGTGAAGTAAATCCTTGTTGAATATTTCGAGGTTCAGAGGTTAGAGAGTCAGGAGATTTTCATCTGGATTCATGAAATCATGAAGTTCGAAATCCGGATGAAGTGAGAAGTCTGTTGTGGGGCTAGCCTTTGCGGAACGTGTCGGGAGTTAGTATTTCAACAATTTTGAGGGCAAGGGATCGGGGTCTTTTGTCTTGAGATTCCCAAAATCAGGAAACGCGATAAGAATTTCGGCGAAACGACATTTCGGGTTTCGACATTTGAAGGGTCGAGGAACTCAGAAGGAGAAGTCGCAAAGTCACAAAATCTGAAGTTTTGAAATCGCGAAAGGTGTGATCATATTGTTTGATTGGAAGATTTGAGTTGGTGCCTAGTGTTTGTTTATGCGGGCTCAACCCATAAGGACCTATGGATACACTGTTGTGTTTGAAGGGTATTTCTCGAGGGGAAACCAATGAGTCAATCAGGCTCAAAGGGAAGATTAGAACAATCCTGCGTGGAACTTGGACCTGAGGGTTTGGGGAGCTTCATCATTTGATATCAGAGCTCAGAAAGAGTCTTTTCTTTCTATATAAGAGGAAGGAAGAATATTTCTCAGCCATGTCGCCGAGAAGAAGAGACAAACCAATGCCTGATCCAACGGTGGAAAGGGAAATGCGCGAACTACGTGCCAGGCTTGATGCCATGGAGACAACACAAAGGTGCAAAATCGACACTGGGGATATCAGTGAGGCTGACAGCGAAAATGAAGTTGGACATGGAGAAGAATTCACAGTCAAAGATGTTGTAGACGAACGCCTATTCAGGGTTGTCGCAAGGATAGGTGCCAAGGAAAACATAGAAATTCCAATGTATGAAGGAAACCTGGATGTTGAAGAGCTCCTAGATTGGATTAGAGCTCTGGATAAATACTTCGACTATGAGGATGTCGAAGAAGACCGAAAATTCAAACATGTTGTCACTAGACTTAAAGGGCATGCACCATTATGGTGGGATGAACTGTCGGCTGACAAACGTTGCAAAGGCAAGCAAAAAATCAAGAGTTGGGATAGAATGGTTGCGAAGATGAAGGAAAATTTCATACCTAAGGATTATCAAATTACTCTATTTCGTAGAATGAAAAATTTGAGACAGAAACTAATGTCAGTGAAGGAATACACTGAAGAGTTGTACAAACTAAACATTAGAGCAGGTCATCGGGAAAATGATGATGAAAAGGTTTCCATATACATGAATGGTATGAGATATGACATCCAAGACGAGATGAGCATGATGATCATTCGGATTGTATAAGATTCTTATCAGATGGCTCCGAAAGATGAAGAAAAACTGAGCCGAAAGCAAGGTCAAAGAGGTCGAGGCAAAAGTTAGACCAGAGGCAAAGAAGTTGCCCAAGACAGAGCTCAGAAACCTCAAGAAGAGGGAAGGAAACCTCAAACTCATCATGAGAGAGGAGGAAGCTCACAGAGAGGATAGTATGTTGATAGAAATACTTTTCCTTGGACCATAGGAAGAGGAAGAGGAAGAGGCAGAGGTGGAGAAATAAAATGCTTTACCTATGGAAAAAATGGATGCAAATCCTATGAATGTCCAGATAGAAAGAAAGAAGAAGGTGAAACTCACATTGCCGAAGCATAAGGATGGAATGTTGAGGGAAGAAGATCATTGATGATGAGAAAAGTTCTCTTAACGCCAGAGAAGGAGGTAGATAACCCATCCCAAAGGAATAGACTTTTTCAGACTTCTTGAAAAACCAAAGACAAGGTATGCAAAGTCATCGTGGACGGTGGTAGCACAGACAATATCGTTTCTAAAGAGATGGTAGAAAATATGGATCTAGATACTATTGAATATCCAAGCCCATACAGAGTTTCGTGGCTACAAAAAGGACATCAAGTAAATGTCACTAAACAATGTTTAGTTGAATTTAAAATAGGAGGATATAAGGATGAAATACTATGTGATGTTATTCTCCTAGATGTTTGTCATCTATTGCTGGGTAGACTATGGAAATATGACAGGAATGTGATTCATGATGGGAGAAAGAACACATACACCCTGGAGAAGAATGGGAGAACTCACATGTTATTGTTGATTAAGGATAAATAAATGAAACCATAAGTAAGCAACACTGTACTTCTCATGAGTAGGAAGGAACTTCTTAAAGAGGTTAAGAAGAAGGAAGACACACAATTTATTGTGGTTAGGAAGCCTAGAATTGTGTTGACCAGTACAAGAATGGATGATTTACTAGAGGAAACCCAGAAGTTGTTGGAAGATTTTGTTGACATAGTAGTGGATGAACTGCCTTGTTCGTTGCCACCGATCATAAGTATAAGTCATCACATTGATCTTATACCTGGAGCTAGTTTACCAAACAAAGCAACATACAGATTGACGTCACGGGAGAATGAAGCAGTCAAGAGACAGGTCTATGATTTAATGGACAAAGGGTTGGTTAGAGAGAGCTTGAGTCCATGCATTGTTCCAACAGTGCTCAGCCCAAAGAAATATGGAGGTTGGAGGATGTGTATAGACTCAAGGGCAATCACCAAGATTACCATCAAATATAGATTTCCTTTACCAAGGATGGATGCTTTGATGGATTGCTTGGGTGGAGAAAAATTATTTACAAAGATTGATTTGAATAGCGGATATCATCAAATTCATATGAGAGAAGGTGAAGAATGGAAGACAACATTCAAGACAAATGAAGGGCTATATGAATGGCTTGTTATGCCATTTGGCTTAACAAATGCACCTAGTACTTTCATGAGGGAAGCGTACAAGGCGTCTGAGAATCCAATTCTCAGGGACAGAAGCCAATGGACTAAATATATGATCCAATATGGATTATTATTAAGGGGAAATCAGTTATGTATTCCAAAAATTCTCCATGAGGGAGAATCTGTTGAAAGAAAAACACAGTGGAGGATTGGTCGAACACTTCAGTCATGATAAGACATTCTCAAAACTAAATGGCTCATATTTTTGGCCAGGGATGAGGACAGATGTTAAGATATTTGTAGACAGATGTAGAATTTGTGAGCACACAAAAGGAAAAAGGCAAAACACAGGGTTATACCAGCCATTACCCATACCAGTGAGGTCGTGGGATGCAGTGAGCATGGATTTTATATTGGGTCTGCCAAGAACGTAAAGAGGATTTGATTCAATCATTGTGGTGGTAGACATATTTTCAAAGATGGAACATTTTATACCATGCCAGAAAACCAGCGACACAACTCATATTGCGAAACTGTTTTTCAAAGAAGTCGTCAGACTTCATGGCTTACCAAAAAGTATAGTTTCAGATCGAGACACCAAATTCGTGGGACATTTCTAGAGGACTTTATGGAAGAATCTGGGGACAATTCTGTCATTTAGCTCAGCTTATCATCCTGAGATGGATGGGAAAACAAAAGTTGTGAATAGAAGCTTGGGGGATTTGCTAAGGAGCCTAGTAACTGAACCCCACAGTCAGTGGGATCACATTCTACCACAGGAAGAATTTTCTTACAATGATTCAATTAACAGAATCATAAGACAGAGTCCATTCCAAATTGTATATGGAATGTAACCAAGGGGAGTGTCTAAATTGAAGGATTCAGAATAGATTGAATTCAAAAGTGCTAGTGCAGAGAATTTTGTAGAAGCAATGAAGGAACTTCACAGCCAAGTGAGGGAACGTTTGCAAAATTCGAGTCAAGAGTATAAATGCAGAGTAGATCAACATAGGTGAGAACTTCAGTTTGAAGTTGGTGATATGATTCTTTCACATCTGAGAAAGGAGAGGTTCCCAAGGGGAACATATAACAAACTTAAAATGAAGAAGATTGGACCATGCAAGGTCTTAAAGAAATTTGGGGAAAATTCATATGAGATCGAATTACCCGATGTGATCGGAATTTCACCGATATTCAACATCTCAGATTTGTACCCTTACAAAGCTGGAAAAGTAGGAGCAGAGAATGAACAGTTAGAGGTTCAGTGGACTAAACAAATGACTATAGCTGAAAAACCACAAATGGAAAGTATACTTGACAAGAGAGTCAGCAAGAGGACCAAGAGGAAATAGTATTTTGAATACTTGTTTAAATGGAAGGGACATCTAGTTGAAGATGCCAGCTGGGAAAATGAAGCAGAAATTCAGAAGTATGGACAGACCGTGAAAGAGCTCATCAACAGGATTCCATGAAAATTTTCAAGTGAGGGAGTATGATACAGGAGCATCGCAAGAAGCAAGCGAGCACAGAGGCAAAAGACAACTGGGATGAGCGCTAGCACATTTCAGAATGTTGCAAAAGTGTTTTGAAATGTTTTGAAATAAATGCACAGATATTAATGTAATAGTTAAGAGGAAGCACACTGGTATATTGTAAACAGATCATGAGTGATTTGCTCTCATCTGTAGTAGGTAGAGGCATTTATGCATAGTTAATGAAAGTAGGTAGATTTAAATTCTAGATTAGATAGTTTAGGAGCGTAGGAGGGAAAACCGACTATAGACACCCTCACCTTTGTATCATTGTAACATTAACAATTAGAGATCATTGAGCATAGAACAAAAGAAGAGAGTTGTAGTAGAAAGTTGTAGAGAAGAACCCATGTACATAAGTTTGAATTAATTAAAATATCTTTGATTCAAATTCATGGTGTTATGATGCTTTCTATGTATACATGTTGAGTGGTACACTTACAGTTGTTTATTCTCTCTGTTATGCATTTGTTTTAAGATTGTGTGAATGTATGATTTCATGTTGAATATTTGAAGTCTGAGAGAGAGAGAGAGAGAGAGAGAGAGAATGAGTTTCAATTGTTTCTCTTCCTGAGTGAGAATTTCCTGCAAGGAGTGCAGTGAAATTGTCCGCAAGGAGTGCATTGACAAAGGTCCAAAGTTTATCTCTGAAATCTCAGGAGAGATACCGTTGTTCTCATTTCCGCAGAGGTGCAGGGGAAGCACAGAAGCCATGCAAGGTGTGCACAGGCTGGTTGAAAGCCCAGAACTTATCGACCAAGGGAAGAGTGGAAGGATTGATATTTCAGAAGAGTGCATAGAGTTGAGAGAATCAAATACTTATAAGTATTTGAGGTATTTCCGCAAGGAGTGTGCGCATGAGTCTTCTTGAAGACTCAAGATTGCAAAGAAAGTTTAGGAGGGTTAGTTCCTTGAGATAATCAAAGGGGAGATGAAGCGAAGTTGCTTTGCAGGACTCAAGTCTAGGTGAAGGAACCTTGCTTCATTTCACAGGAGTTATCAAGGAGCAATGAGCGGCCAGAATTCTCTGTGGAGAATCCTCGAAACAACGAGGACTGTAGGATATTTAGAAGTTGTAGGGTGGTTAAAGGAGAGCAAGATTTCCACTCTAGGACCCAGAATCAATGTGGACCATTGATCTTGATTTGCACCAGCCGTCAGATCATTTCGACATTTTGGGTGTCGGGAGACGGAGGAGACAACACTTCTGGAGAGAAAGTCCCAAAAACCTGAAAGAGTGACAAGTGGAAAGAGTCTACGTTAGAGATAGGAAGTGGTTGAGTGGACAGGTGGCATGTGCTCATCAAAAAGGCGGAGTAAATCCTTTTTGACTATTTCGGGGTTCGGAGGTTAGAGAGTCGAGAGCTTTGCATCTCGATTTGCGAAATCACGAAGTCTAAAATCTCGATGAAGTGAGAAGTCCATTGTGGGGCCAGCCTTTGCGGAACATGTTAGGAGTCGGTATTTCAACATTTTCGAGGAGAAGGGATTGGGGTCTTTTGTCCCGAGATTCCCAAAATCGTGAAATGTGATAAGAATTTAGGCGAATCGGCATTTCGGGTTTCGACAGTTTAAGCGTCGAGGAACTCGAAAGGAGAATTCGCAAAGTCATGAAATCCGAAGTTCTGAAATCACGAAAGGTGTGATCATATTGTTTGATCAGAATATTTGAGTTAGTGCCTAGTGTTTGTTCAAGTGGGCTCAACCCATAAGGACCTGTGGATACACTATTGTGTGTGAAGGGTATTTCCCGAGGGGAAACCAACGAGTCAATCAGGCTCAAAGGGCAGATTAGAACGATCCTCCACGGACCTTGGACCTAAGGGTTTGGGGAGATGCATCAATATTTTTCTTAGAAGTATGTCGAATTTGATACCATGTAAATGTGTTGAACCTGTACATAATATACCTAGCTAAACAATAATACACACATTTGCAGAGAGAATTGGAAAAAGAAGAAGGAGAGAAAGAATGAAAGAATTCTCATTAACCATTTTCCACACTCAAATAGTCAATAATTTAAAATAGATATAGGATATATGAGTAAATAATTAGCCATAGTGGTGGTTGAGAGTGATATGGACACACACCAACAATTATGGGAGTAAAATTCCACCTAGTCTAGTCTCTCAAGCAGTTACGGGAGTGAACTGCCACCTAGTTGAGTTAACTAGTCAACCAGTTTTCAGTTAAATGACTGAACAGAGAGTAGTGAGGAGTTAACTCAGGAAATCAAGGGTAATGCACCAGTCTAATGATGATCCCAAGGAAAGTGCACATTAGCTGGTGATGATCCCACTGTTGCATGGTGACAAAACCAATGCAGTGTCTAGACTCAACTCAACTAGTCAAACTAAAGTGTCAACTGAAGGAGAATATTCTCTAGGTGGAATATTCTCCCTTAAAATATAGGAGATTGGATAATGACTAATTATGGCTAATAAACAAAGAAAAACCTTAGGAAAAATAAATCCTAGGTATGTGTGAAGTAACTCCAACAAGGGTTAAAGGACCATGATCATGTAGTGTATATAAGTGAAAAGTGTTAAATAAATGTAGGTATACCTTGATATATTTCAAGGAAACCATATTTTGTTGGAAATTGATGAGGGTTGGAATTGGAAGAAACCTTTTTTAATAACTTCCTACCAACAATTAGGGAGACAAAGTTATGACTACAAATAAAAAGAGGGAGATTTAGTAACATATGATAGGTATCTTGTGCTCATATGTCTCTATCTACAGTTGTTTTGAAAATGAATTTTTTATATGGACATATGGATTGATCTTCAGATTCTACAATGTTTGAAATTCTTGTCAGCATATCGTGATAGCTTTATGATCTTATTTCAACTTTGGAAGCATATTTTTCATTGTATTTCAACACTAATTATGTGAAAGTACTGGTTGGAAATAACATTAGAATGCCACATTGAAAGAAGACCTATATTATTAAGATTTAGCCTATCATCATTACATGCAACTTCATGTTTCTTTTTTCATTTCTAATTAATAAATAAACTTGATTCATATTGAATTTCCCATGGGAAATGATAGTGACATTTGTAAGAATAACATTTTTTTACGTAATTATGAATCCGTACTACATCTTGCATGTCATTGAATTCAATTATATAATTGTTCATAATCATTAAGAGGTTGTACTAAATATTTTAGAATTGTCGAATAATAAAGGGTTTTCATTAAGAGGTTGGTGAACATATATATTCCAATGGTGGATATCACATGGATTCCATGTTGTTACATACTTATCAAAGCAATCTTATGAAGCATTTACTCATGCTTCATTTTTCCAATACAACTTCTCTATGTCTGGTGTTCCTTATAACCACAAGAACCCATGGATCTGTGTTGATACTCTATGTTGCCACTCATACCCATGAAAATTACTGTTAATATATGAAATTATTCAATTTAATTGATATTTCATTTTTCCAATACAACTTCTCTATGTCTGGTGTGCCTTATAACCACAAGAACCCATGGATTTGTGTTGATACTCTATGTTCCCACTCATACCCATGAAAATCATTGTTAATATATGAAATTATTCAATTTAATTGATATTTGAAAAGTTAAAGTTTTAAAATTCATACTTGTAGTAATCCTTACCATGGCTATATTTGATAATTACTTCATCAAACAAAATGTTTAAGTAATGGTGTATGTAGACTGCAACAATATGTAGATAATTTATAACATTATCAATTCTCCAGTGATGTTTTTTTATGTATAGTAACATGTTAAATATCAAGAATAATCTTATGCAGTTTTTACCACTTCGTGTTAGATACACTTTGTGTGAAGAACAAATTTGGACAACCTAGTAGGTTTATCATAGCAACAACATCACTACAACATGTATTCAAGTATGCATTTGTGCCTCAAAGGAACACACAAAAGCACATTAACCATTAAACCAATTTAAATTTACGGAAGTCATTCAATTCTTTATGCAAATCCTATATTGTAGTAGGTATTCCATCTAGCATTTTTTTTACAATACAACCATTGTTCCTTGAATTTAATGCCTCATTATCATTTTCAATATAAAATAAAGATATCTTGGATTCTTTCCAAATCTTTGATCACAATACTTAAGTAGGTGCAATGCATCTTCGTGTAGATGAACATTGACCAACTGTGGTTGCAACCAATGAACAATACCTATTGGGAATAATGTTGGAAATGACATGCCAAACAAACCTTTAGTGTTGTATTAATTTATTTGTGATAAGCCAATTTCTTTCCATGGCATTTGTATATCCAATAAATAAGATTCAATGAGAAAAGTGCTCATATTTATTCTATTTCTTGTTGTGTATTTGGTAATTTGACTATGAAGCAATAAGGATTAGCTTCCAATTGATATAGTTGAATTCCTTTAATTTCTAGATCATTTTATTTTGAGTCATCTATATTAGAGTTGATATAATGTAGTCCATCAAAGACATTTGTTGGTTGATATGGAAGAGATACAATTGAGTCTTGGCCAATATGAACATCCTTATAATATTTGTCATTTGAATCTTGTAATATAATTCATCCATTACATATAATCTACTACCAATACAATCATAATGTTTAATACAATCATAATGTTTAGATTGGGTTGTTTTTTTCTTGATAATTAGAATGTCACTATCTTCAATTCAATGAGGAAGGTTTTTAGAAATTTTGAATCGATATATTTTAAGAAGATAATTATGTGAGCACTATATTTATAACGACCACCACTGGCATGAGTTACCTGTAGTATCATATTTACTTACTCTATTAGAATTTATTCAACTTGTGTCAATAGTTAGAAAACATGGGGTTGTTCACCTGGATCCATATTGTTCCATCAAGATAATCAATGGGATCCTCTCTCTTCTTTTAATCTATGAAAAATAATTCCTTCAACTCCTTAAACACATTTATACTAGGGTGATTCATGACATATATGACACATTTGCATGATTGATGATTTATCTATCTCTGCATGAAATTTGTTATGAAAGGGACCATTCGCTCAAATATTTCAATTATATTGTTTGATACATTTATATTTAAAGAACAATATTGAGCATATATGATATCATTTTAGGATGAACTAATTTTTATTGAGAGATACAATCTATTTCTTCTATTATTATCAAAACACATGTTCATAAGTTGGTTGCATTGAACCTCATTTTTTGTAAACATGGTTTGGGACATAAAAAAATCTCATTTTTTGTAAACATGGTTTGGGACATAAAAAAATCTCATATCAATATCATTGAATGTTTGGTTTATATGAATTATTTGTACTATATCATTTGGAGATGTTGGAACATGTTGGACATTGTTTTATAGTGAAATGTTGCAATAATCTATTTCTTCTATTATTATCAAAACACATGTTCATAAGTTGGTTTCACTAAACCTCATTTTTTGTAAACATGGTTTGGGACATAAACAAATCTCATATCAATATCATTGAATGTTTGGTTTATATGAATTATTTGTACTATATCATTTGGAGATGTTGGACATTGTTTTATAGTGAAATGTTGCAATAAACAGTTTTTCAAAATGTTGATGGTTGTTCCATCTTATTATTACTATCATGTATATTGAATATGTTTTTATTAGAAATCAAATAAAAACTACAAAATAAAAAAGTACATCAAAATTTTTTTATCCATTGAATTAAAATGTCATATTTTTTTTTTGTATTATATGAATATAACATTTGTTGTTCTAACATATAGTTCTCTAATCATTGCAATTGCCTCTACTATTCATGTTTTGTTCTTTTACTTTTTCATTAACTGCTACTACATTATCTCCTTCCATCATCATCTCATATGTAAAAGAGATAGTAATACATTCCTAAACATTTGTATAATATATGTCACAAGAGAGAAAAATATGTTTTGTTCCTTTACTTTTTCATTAACTGCTACTACATTATCTCCTTCAATCATCATCTCATATGTAAAAGAGATAGTAATACATTCCTAAACATTTGTATAATATATGTCACAAGAGAGAAAAATATAATATAGATTG
>SNQJ01S0158607.1:0-21977 GCA_010110895.2 Picea sitchensis
TAAGCAATTTCAAACCCTTTGCAAGTGCCACTAACCTACTAACAAGTACTGTGTATTGTCTTTAATCTGTTGGGTGCAATGTGTATCAGTGAGGCAGCAAAAGGTCAACAGGACATGGGTAACTCAGCAGGGCAGGCCGTGAACAATTAGGGAGCAGGCTGAGAGCTAACACATCAAAATAGACCGAAAGCAAAGGCTGCAAGATGAGGGCTAGAGAGGTGAGGCCGAGGCCAATTGCAAGCCAAGGAGACAAGAGCGTGAGCTAAGGCAAGCAAGGCCGAGGGCTATTTGGAGGCAGGCCGAGGGGTTTATCAAGGCACAAGGCCACAAGAAAAAGGGCACAAGGCCGAGTAGTTATAGCATAGGAAAGGCACAAGGCCGTGGGTTCAAAGTGCCCTCAAAGGTCACCCAAACCGTGAGCAAAGTAAGGCAGAAATGAGGCCTCCAAAAATTGAAAACAACAACCCAAGATCACACAACTTCTATGCTAAGTTGAAAGACAATAAGAGCTTAAAGAAGTAACTTAGCAAGGCAAAACCACTAGATCATATGCATCTAAGATAGATTAGATAACCCTCTAGGATAATAGATCTAAACAATGATAAAAACAAGAGATTATCTAAGCATAAACCATGAAAGACAAGAGCACATGATATTCAATGAGAGGAAACTATTTTAGCAATGTAGATCTTATCTAAGATGTTAGCAAGGCAATTAGATCGATTCTAAATAAAGAATGAGAGAATGAAAGAATAACTAGATCTAGGTTATACTACTTCTAGGGCCCAAAACTACCTACAAACTTTGAGAAAACGTGGAGGTAAGAGAGAAAGGGAGAGAGATGTTGCAAGCTTGAGAAAGCTAAGCCTAGAAGCCTCAGGGTGCTTTGTCTGACAATACTTCTGGGATATGGCCTGTTATATCGATAAGTAAAACCTTGCTGATAGTCTTTAAAACACCAGAAAAGTAATTCTGGAAATTTACGTATGGCCTGAGGAAATTTCCAATAACTAAGATAGATAAAAGATACATGACCTTTCTAATACTAACAAGAGCTGAAAACCACACTTAAAATGTGAGAAATTGGATGGCCAGAGGAGAGAGGTTTTGCTTGGGTGGCTGTGAGGAGCTTCAAGAGGACTCCCTCTTGAATCTTCTTGATGAAACCCTTTGAGGCAACACTTAAAGTTTAGTGAAACACCTACAACATATAATAGATAGATACCCTAGAATGAAACCCAAGACGAAATACTTGCAAATCTTGGGCTATCTAAGATGATCATAAGAAAACAAGAATACTCAAAGATCTCCTCAAACAGTACTTTGAACTCAAGATCTATTCAATGTGAGCATATAGACAAAAAGTAATCAACATCACCTCATGTGTATGGGCAAGAAGAATACTCAAAAATGCACCATATATACTCCAAAGCTTTTCTCATTAACAACCAAATGATGAGCTGATGAGATATGGATGGCTAAGATAGAACTGAAAGATGGAAGCAACAGAAATTTGACTATAATAGAGTTAATAAAAGATTGGTGAAGAAGAAAGAATGGGGAGGTTCTTTATACCTCTAGAGGCCAAAAAAAAGGGTCTTGGATCAATGCCAAGCGTCAACCAACAAGAAATAGAGTAGATCCCTAGGCTAGAGCACACCATCTAGGGTTTGAAAACTAAATCTATGAATTGTAGATCCTATTAGAAGAGTCTGTTGGGATCAAACAAGAAGGTGTGAGAGGCCTTTGGGATTGTTCTGCAAAGGGTGAGAGGTCAAATAATTTTTAAAAAATCATTTGTGGGTTTCTAGAAAAGGGGCGTAACTCCTCTTGGAGAACCCAGTGTGAAAGTAGAAAGAAGGGGAAAGAGAAATTAATGAGAAAAATTGGTTGGGACCATTCTAGGAATTAAAAGTGAAGTCAAAGGTCATAGCATGAGAGAGGAGGGCCCAAAATAGAAGTCTAACAACCTCCACCAATGAAAAGCGTCACTTTCCCTAGAGTGTAAAAATGGAGTGTAGAGGGTGGAGTGGGGTTAGAATAAGGTTTGAGTTGGTTTTGGTATGGGTTGGGTTTTGGTGTGGTAGCTCCCACATGTGTGGAGGTGTCTCCTTGAATCTCTCAAGGAGAGATTCAAGGGGTTTAGTTAGTTGGGGGTCGAATTCCCCTTAGGGCAAGGTAAAAGTTGGTCAAAAACTCAAGTATGGGATTTGAATTAAGTTGGGAAAAGGTTGGGAAGGGTTGGGTAGGTTAGGAGGGTATCTTCACACCCTTACCTTTCATCCACTCATTAACTCAAATTACAATGACTTTGTGATAATTTAATAATATCATGATTAATATTGTTGTTATTGACTCTAACTTGACTCTAAGTGGACTTAGACATGGCAAAAATAGTCCGACTGAGCTTAAACTTGGCCAGTGGGTGTGGGAGTGCTATTCCATTCATTTTTGAGTACACAAATACCTATCTTTCTCCCAAAGCCGAAGTTTTACAACATTAAACTCAAAAATAATTAGTAATTAAATTAATTAAAATTTAATTATTAAAAAACAAAATGACGGAGTCCATTGAATATATGGTTGTTACAATAATCCTACAAAGGTTTTCGATTAGAGCGAGATCATGAGGCCTTCACCACTTTGGGAAGCCTTTGGGAAAAACTCAATGGAAATTAACGTGACTAGTTAGGCCACATTAACTTCCTGAGATGAAAAGAGCCTCGATGAAAGGAACTCCCTGATGTCAACATCCAAAGGTGCTAATACAACTACTTATTATTACAGTTATTATTACATTATATACCCTGCTTGAGTGAAATCCAGTTACAAAAATTTTAGTGCTGGTGTATAAAACACCCTTTAGAACCATCTTTGTCTCTGACACAGAATAATCTTCATGATAATGAGTTGACGCCTGTGCTTCGCTTGGTCTTTTTAAATTCTGCAGTGGATTGAATTTCTTCCACGTCTTTAAAGTTATTGTTGTGTATAAAGTGACAACATTTTAGGCGCCCGTTCATAGAATAAATCTTTCTATTCCCGGGACGCGACTTTTGTTTTCCCTTTTGCTTTGCTGTTTGATGAACAACATTTGCTTGCGATAAACTTGATCATTTGGCGACTCCACTTCCAAAAAAAAAATGTTGACAAAGTATGCGCAAGAGGAACTCACGATTTTATAACTTCATCCCTTGCGCAAACCCGAAGGTGTTTTGGAGGAAGCTAGCCAAGCTATCTTCTTACAGAATCCTTACTAATTTTTGGGTCCCAGTCCATTTACATTAATCTTTTTCGTTTAATAAATCTAATTTAAATGGGGTGATCTTTATAAAACCTATTAATTTTTACGCAATTGGATTTATCCACATGTAATTTGATACAATTGAAACCTTGCACCAAAATGTATTGTTGATGCTAGGCGTCATGTTAGGAGAGTTTCACATTGCTTTAATAAATAGTGTTGCAATACCTTATATGAAAATTTGCAGATTAAGTGTGTCTTGTCCTTTGATGATGATGATCTTGGTTGGTTTACAAAACTTAAGGATTAACAGATTAGAACTTACAAAGATTTGACTAAAGCTTTCATGGAAAATGGAAGGAGAAGGAACCTACAATTATAAAGCGGTCAATTGAATGTACACTAGATTTTGATAGAAAATTCTGAGATGTCATCGAGCCATGGTCCGGCTCACAAATCTGATTAAGACGACTTCGCCCTATGATGACTTTATCAAATATTGAGACCCTACTCTAGCCCGAAACCATTGAACAAGAAAAATGAATTTCATAGAAATTGGAAGAACTCTCTCTTTGGAGTCATTAACGATCATGAGTATAAAGATTTAGTTAAAATAGTTGGTATCCGGATAATTCAAATCCCACCTCCTCAGAGAATACATCTCTTAGGATAAAGTACCGACAATTGTGTTGATCCTGAAATGATCAGTGAATCAGATTCCTTGATAGTTTCAGTTCCAATCTCTCAACCATCTGATGACTTAATGACAGATAATGTGAAATTGGAAGATAACTTCAATGTCTTAACTCTAGATCATTATGAGCGGTGGTTAGCCTTCCATCATGGCCAGGTCAATGCAATTCTTCATAAAAATTGTACAAGGCGTGCCAAACTTCAAAGTTTGGTTGAGTATCAAAAATACATGTTTCTTGATTGGTATATACCGGAAAAACTCAAGTTAATAAAGCTTGGAAAAGGATCTTCAAAAGAGTCATCCCGGGGCCGGGGATTATTATTGAACATTTGAGGTCTTGTTTCATTCATGACATGGCTGATTCATGCAGTTTCTACTACATGAATCAGCCATGTCATACAGTGGAAAAGTTAAAGCTACAAGTAAGCGGAGACAATTTTAAGTCTTCATCAATAATGTTACTTGATGCCATGGCATCCTCACAATAACGTGTTCAACCCTTTCGCATTTTCAATTTTATAGTTCATTTCATTTTTCATAATTGTGCAATTTCAATTTTACACTTAGTTTTCATATACATGTGTGATGTTTTAGTGAGATGTTTGTGATGTAGGGACAAGTGCGGATTCTTGCATGCTCTCCTTTTGTTTAAAATCAGCTACCACGTCCCCATATAGACAATGTTATCCACCAGGTTGCAAAATTTAGTTCTGAAAGAACACATGGGAATGACAGCGGTGCTCATACATGTCTGGTCCAGTGATTCCGTGAATACGAAAAAAGGTCCCATTTTAGTATTTCCACTTTTGTAATAAGTGTTCTAAGCATGAGGGAATGTAAAAGGCTATTGGCCCACTCCCAGATCAAGGGTGGCATACTCAGTGTTTTTACTTGTGGTATCTTTCTTCTTACCTTAGTGAGAGGATTAAATAATTCACATTTCACTCGAAAAAAGACTTGCTCCCAAGCCGAAGTATGTGTTGACAAGCTTGTCTTGGCATGGAAAATCCAGTGTCTAGTGTCGGAATGTATATAAGCTCATGCTGAAACATAGTGGCAGTTCATTTGGAAATTACGAGCTGCGATGCGATGGAGTTTTAAGTTTTAGCGAATTGTTACAATTCCCATAAAGCGGAATTTAATGGTCCCCGAGTCAATAAGTGTAAAAATATGGCATGGATGTTCTTAGATGCCATATTTTACAGTCGTTTCTGGGTCCGAGCATAGTGTAAACCCATATTTTCCCTTCTTCCAAGGCTAAAAGCGATTGTTAATAAACTAAAAAGGCCAGTCCTACTAAAAAGACATGGAAAAGGGTAATTAATTTAAAAAAATTAAAAACATTGTTTTAAATTTTTTTTTTTTTTTTGTTTATTCTTAATTAGATAAACATAAAAATAAAAAATAAAATGAAAGGGTCAAATCTTTAAAGGGGTCGACTCAACTCTCATGTCGCCCACACTCCACTCACTCATACCTAAGCCTAAGTAAGCTCCCATGTCCTCTCATGCTTTCCTTAACTTGTCACATTATTAACCTTCCCATGGAGTGATACACTTCCTGCGGGTCCCATTAGTGCTCTACTCCACTCTCATCCACGTCATGCTCCTAAGCTATATTACGCCCTCATTCATGCGTGAGCTTCCACTCTACCTAATTTCACTCACGGACCTGCCCCCCTTAACTTACGCCTCACTACCTTGATTCCCTCTCCCCTCTCCTCAGGTTCACTCCCATGCATTATCTTTCCTTGGTGCAGCCTCACTCCCTTAACCTAAGTAGCTCCTCTCCTTTAATCTCTGTTGCCACTCCTCACTTAACTCCAGTACTTCCATATCGTATCCTCACATCCTCTCAGCCCTTACCCATCTGGTAGGCTTCCCTTAATTCACTCCATTAATCCCTCTCATTCTTACCTCACAGCTTCCCATTCCTTGCCCTGTTAAGAGGAATTAGACCCTCTTGGGTTTTAGTGGGAGTTTTGGAGAGAGTAGTAGGAGTTGGGTTTTGGGAGATGAAAGTATAGTGTGCCATTTTGTAAATTTTCTCACAAATTGAATAAAAAGACTTTGGAGCTCAACTTGGGTGTGGATTTAATGTGTGGATGCTTGTTATCATGTGCCAATCTATGAGGGGAAATTGTTTTGATGTGTACTTCAATTCTCAAATTGTAGCTTTGATCTTTTGAACTTGTTTTGCTTCTTAGATCAAGTTATCTTTCTTTTAACAAGGTTTGCCCAAAGCTTGCTTGCATTTCAAATCTTGTTGATGCTCATATATGTAATCAAAGAATTTATGTTTCTTGCTTGATTAACATACTTTCTAGGTTTCATGTGTAGAGGATACTACTATTTGACGTTGTGTTTTGTAAGTGTGTTGAAGCTTGTAGGATCTCGTACTTGAAGGGGTGGAGCTTGCTTGCATCCTCTTGATCTTCAAGATTCAAAAGGATAATAATCCCTCTTTCATACCAAGAATTCCATTGCTTAAGGGTTTCAAAGCTACTCTTCTCCTCTCTCTCTTTCTCAAGAAATTTAAAATTTTTGGTTTACTTTGTTGAAAATGCAAGGATTTAGCAGATTCATCTTTACTTCAAATTCTGATTATCTAGACTACATGCATAAGATAAACTAAGATCTAAGTTGTACTTTCAAGTTTCATCTAATTGATTAGATCTATCATAGGAAAAATCCTCTTTTTAGCTTGCTTTTCACGTCAAAATTTCATAAGCTAGAGAGTAGTTTCTTTCCTTAAAGATTTCATTTCATATTTGGTATTGTAGTACCTCTGTATTTCTGTTTTCTAACAGCAGCGAAAAGATCCTAAGGAAACTAGCTCATTAGCTTAAGTTTCTTAGTTAACCCTATGAAAATTGCAAAATAACTTAAAAGTTTTTAAAAGTTTTGACTCACCAGCAAAGTACTTCGTTTTTTGGGCTCTTTGCTGTTTTGTGCAGGTTCAGGTGGATAGAAGGGATTATTTGTCAGTTTGGTGATTAGAACATTAGCGGTATCATAAAACTTTGTAAAAACTTTATAAAGCTTTGTAAGAGCTTGTGAGCCCCTAATGAATACTCACAACTCATCCCAATAATGGCATAAAATCATAATAAAATAAGCGGAGCTACAAGCTCACGCTCTTCATTGGAGGTGGGTGTTGTGGTGTTTGTCATTTTACCAGTTGTTAGCTTAGATTAATTTCTTTAGTTTTACGCTGGTAGAACAATAATTGTTAGATTACATTTCAATTTCGGTACTTCAATTCGACAAATAAACCGTCCCCTCAGCAGGTACGACCTCGAGGGCACAGTGCGATTGGTTGACATAGTAGTAAATTTCACACTTTATTTTCTACATAAAATAAAGCTGTCCCTCCGGCGACCTGAAAGGGGGTGCAGTGGTGGTTGACATAGTGGCAATTTCACACTTTATTTCTGCATAAAATAAACCCATTCCCCTCCATTCCTCGAGTTTGTTCCTGACCCTTCCATTTGTGAGCTTGTCTCGATCTTTTGGGAGTAAGTTCTATACATGTTGGGCTGGTCAGTGGTGATAGATTTAATTAGGAAAAACCGAAGTTGTTAATTTGATGTCTTGAGGGCAGAGTGACCTTTGAGTAAGGCGGGCCCTCGGGACACGGCTTCCGTTTTGGACATCCGACACTTTAAGTGGAGGGCTTTACTGGTGAGACCATTTGGGTTGCGGTAAGGTTCTCCATGATTTCCAAGCAAAGAATTAACCTCAAGGCCAAACCATTTCACTAATTGAACTTTACTCTACCCTTAATAAAACACGCGAACTACATTGCCCACGACTCTCTTTAAAAGGCGAGATATAATCATTTACAAACAACAAAACCACCGGGTTTCACATTTTCATAATTTGTCATATATTTGATGTAAATGCAACTTGCACTGATAATTGTTCTTAGTATCCTTTTGATGCAAGTAATTTGATTATATATATGTGGTGAATAAATGTTCATGTTTATTTTCGGTTTAATGGTTAATGGTTTGATAAAGCAATAACTCTAGATTTCATTTTCTTGTACCAGCTTAAAGCCTTAGTATATTTGTTAGGGACTACCCCCTTGGCCTCGCTAGGAGTAAGCCTAGGTAGTTGAGGATGGGTGGCGTGTAACTCTCACTTGCCCCAAGGACCCTGCAAAGTGGATTGAAGATTTCTTCCGATCTCCCAAAGGTGTGTATCACAAAGGCTGACAGCAGGTTGAATGAAGAGGCAACTCCACTTTTGGTTGCATCACCACCAATATCTGTAGAGAAACGAGGTACTATCAGACCAAAAGCGAGTCGTCCTTGACCTGGTGAAACTCTAAAGTTTGACTTTAGAAACTACCTTTGGGACAGCAAACGGTTCAGTTCTACTGATAATTTTGTGGTTAAGTGCACAGTGCTGCAAAGTGTTCTTTGAGGTAACCCAAAGTTAGCACATGCAATATACTCAAAAAAATAACACTCCTCTTGATATTTACAACTTAAACAAGCTGATCTATACTCTAAGCATGCATGAAATGGTCTGGTGATACGGTCAACGGCCACGGATAAAACCCCGGGGAAAAACAGGTTAGAATGAAAGTATATATAATAATGATTTTAATAAGTGAATACAAAAAGTAAGCTAATAGTAGACGATACAATAGAAACTCCTCCACGAGAAACGGGTTGAGGTTCCAAAGAAGGAGATAAACCCCAAGCAGGTCATCCTCTCCCTTTGTTGCTCCCTTTACTGAGATGAAGCGCCCTCCTTCATCTTTGACCCAATGAAGAATCCCTTCTACCGCTTGATATTCAACAGGGTCAACTCCTTTTCATGAAAGTGCATCGTAAATGCTAGCATCGAAGACTATTTGGTTCTCTTGGGCGATTTATGGCTTCCAACGTATTTTTTGTGGCGAGATTTCGCACCTGGCATTGGGTTAGTAATGTAATGGGTGCATGGATCATAGTTAGGTCAGTTACTTTGGGATTTTTCATTAGGAGAGTTCCTTTCGCGATGGTTTTATCTTTAGGTTATTAATTTGGCTTTTTAGTCTTATTAATCTCCCTTGAGTTTCTCCCTCCCACCGACAATAATTCCTCTAAAGTGGTGAAAGACATTCTAATGTAGTTATCCTCGAGGTAGCTAGTGTTTAGAAATGATGTAAATGACCATGTATGACATCTCTTATAAAGTTTCATGAATTTCGTTGAGTCTAGATAGGTTTTAATTAATTAAAATTGCTTAAGGTTGGGTAATTTAATTAATTATTTTGGTAAAATATTGTAAAAACTAGGTCCTTGGGATTTTGCTAGGGGTATTTGACAAAAGAAATGGAATGAGACTCCCTACACCCTTGGACCAAGTTTCAGCCGGTCAGGACAACTTTTGTTAGGTGTTTGTCCACGAGGAGTCTCAATCGGTCAAAAGCTCAACAATTTTAATTGCGAAGTCATGACATAGGAAAAATGTCATTTTGTAATTTATGGGCAAATGGGGTAAAGTAAAGATGGATAAAGGTGAGAGAGATGTTCCCTAACCTGCCAACCCATGTCCTAACGTTTTCACACTCCCTTACCCACTCACTCACTCCAACCCTCCAAGCCCCCTAGGATTTGCTTCCCTCTTGGAAACCTTTGAAATGTGATTTAATTGGGTTGTGGTCCCCTCCGGTAGTGCTGCGCTTCTGGCCTACCTCACCCCTTGGCCGGTCCCTCTCCTACTCACCATTCCACCTCACCCGATCCCGCGCCCAAAACCCTAGGGTGAATTGTTGCCCCCCTTCCTTGAGATTTGCAATTTGCTTGGGTTTTGACACATAATGATTGATCCAGAGGGGTCACTTTGCCTCTCAGGTGCAATGAACCCTCCCTCCTCATTTCTTCACCATCTTTTGAGCTAATGTTATATTCTTGATTTTCACATCTCTCTCTCTCTCTTGTCCATCTTGCATCCCCTCCACTTTGCTCTTGAGAGTGAGGGAGCAACTTGTTCTTTTGAGACTCTCATTTTTTGATTAATACAAAGGCTTTGGTGGATATTGAAGCAACTAAGATTAGTCTTGTTACTTCCTTGCACATGAGGTGATGTTGTATCTTATGCATTTTGTGTAGTATTTAGTAGATTTCTTGAGTAAATTAGTTTATTTGGGTAGGTTAGGCAATAGTATAGTTGCTGGCCTAAATATGTTGGGTAGCTAGTGATATAAATTAGTTTATGTTGTTTTGTCTATGCAACTTATTTGTCTACTGTATCTCCACATTGTGTTTCAAGTGCAGGTTCATTTCAAGGGTTTTGTTGGGAAAGCCTCAAGGAAAAGTCTTCCCTCAAAGCTTACTCAAACTCCTTTGTCTTTAGATCTGATTTATTTGTTCATTCTTTCTATATTTCAGGTTGCTAACAATCATAGATAGGTCATAAAATCCAACTTTTTCTTTGGATATTTATATGTATAAAATTTCTGCAAAATTTCTTGACTTTTCCAGTATTATTATTGTTGTGTGGCGTTTCCAGTAAACAATAACTTCTTGGTTTTGAGTTCTTACCAAGTCTAGGGTTTTGTTGCCCACTTTTGGTCACACAACATTTCAAAGACATCTCATTTGATTGGGTAACAAAAATCAACCTCTCTCACCTCCTTCTAGCATTGTAGTGGCCAGGGAATTTCCCTTGCAGGGGCTTGTGTTATTGTATCTAGTTTCTTTCATTGTAAAGTTGTTATTACCTACCTTGGGTGAGAGATTGGCTTTAAGGCCAACCCACAATTGACCGCCCTATTGACTGGGGGTCAACTCATGTACAAAGTGTTATCATGTCCTGACATGTATTGGTTCGCGGGCATCGATGTTGACACTAAATTTGTAAGCAGAAATTTCCGCGCACCTAGATGGGTTGATAATGTAGACCGACAGGTCACTTAGTTAGGTCGGTGCTGGGATGTTTCCATTAAAGGGGTTCCTTTCAGGGTTTTTATCCTCGGAGGTTGTTAGTAGGAGCTCAGAACATTTTCCTTGAGTTTTCCCTCACATACAATAATTCCTCCAGGGTGGTGAAAGGCGTCTTAATGGTTTTGTCCTTTGGTAACCTATGTTTATGAATGATGTAAATGAACATGTAAGACATTGTCTAGGATTCCTTGGCGAATTTAGTTGAGATGCAGATAGGTTTTTAATTAATTAAATTTAATTAATTTTCCTAAAGGTTAGATTTTAATTATTTAATTAATTAAATGTTTTTCTATTACATTAGGCTTGGCAGGATTTTTGATGGGGGTATTTGTGCTCAAAAGAAATGGAGCGGCACCTACACCCATGGGCCAAGTTTCCTTTCGAGTTGGACAAGTTTTGGGTGTGTCGGTCCACTTAAGAATTGAGTCAGTCAAAGACATCAATTTTAATTGCTAAGGTCAGTGTCAAATTATTGTAATTTGGGTTAGTGAGTTAGTGGGTGGCTATGAGCAATGGGCCTAGCCTGCAAACCCATCTAACCCTTTCTGGCAACAATCACCCGCCAGCACCATTTACACCCCTTTTTCCCTTGCCCTGGAATTTCATTACCACCCAAAACCTTCATTTCTTAACTTAAACTTTAATCTCTTTGCATGAAACCTTGTATGGGCCCCTCACATGTGAGGTGCACCCCACCTAGGCCTCCAACTCAACTCTTGATGGACCCCCCGCGTGCCACCTCTCCTTCCTTGGGTGCACCCCTCATCAGCTCCGTCCCTCTCTTGGTTTCACGTGTTTGGTGTTGGCATGTTGGCCGGGCCCTCTCATAAGAGGTGTGCCCCCCTTTACCATTCCTCTCACCTTTACATGGCCACACATCCCTCTCTTGCTTGGTGGTAAAGCCTCTCCTCTACACCTCACCCCTCCCTTCTAAAGAGTATAGTCTTTCCTCCATGACATTGAGACCTCCTCTCTCATGAGGATTAAGCCCCAGCCTCTTCTCTGCCCTTTGGGCCCAGCCCTTCACATCCTGTTTACACTAAAGAAAACCTAGAGAATTTACTCTCACAGAGTCTTCATCTCTTTTTGATTGCCAACACTTGGCAGCCATCAAAGGCCCCTCTCTTTGCCATTTTTGGTATAAAGAGACCCCTTCCCTCCTCATTTTGATCATCTTTCTTTGAGCTCTGTATGTGCTTGAAATTCACCCCATCCTCTTGCTCCCAATCACCAAGCCACCCTCCTGTCTCATTTTTGGATTAATAGTGGCTTTGGAGGATTCCGGAAGAGATTGAAGAGTATTCTTGTTTTTTCTACACATGAGGTGACTTTCATGGTTTTTGTTGTGTTGTAGCAAATAGATCTTGAGTTCAAAATACTTTGCTTAGGTAAAACTGGTTGAAGAATTATCACTTGCTAGTTTATGTTTTTCTTTGATAACCTAGGATTTGCAAATTATTCGTTCTAGGTTTTATTCAAGATAACTATCTATTCCTTACTTCACCATTTTCTTGAAGTTTTACAGGTCATTTCAAGAGGATCATTAGGGTCCAACATCCGGATGGAGCCTACCCTTGGCTCTCTCATAAACTCCTAGCTCTTCTTATTATCCATTTCATTTATGCTTTCATTTCAGCTTGATTTCAACACTTTAACTCTCTTAGATAGGTCCATATTTCATCACTTTTTCTTGCGGATTTTTTGTGGAAATTTTTACGTGGCAAAGGCGGAAAATTTCCTCTAATATTGTTGTTGTTTTGACATTTCCGATAGCTTGTGCTTGCTGGTTTCGGCTTTACCAGCAACAGGGGAAACCTCTGCCGAATTAGTCCACAAGCTTCGAAGCAGATATCTTGGTGGTTGTTTTACTACTTGATTTCCTTAGTGTATATTTTGTATGATTTTGCTGATTTTCTTGTATATTTGTTATCTAACTTATTCCCGACACCTTGGGAGTGAGCTTGGCTAACCAACCCCAATATCGTCTTGGCTTCATTCATTTATTTGGTGTAATTAATTTTTATTCTTTTTGGTTTATATTGTTAAAGTAGTCTCTGCACGGCGATTCGTGAGAATTAAACGACCTTCTCTTCGTCCGGCTCTCAGGGGCCTAGAGAAACGAAGCTTGAATGCCAGCTTTCACAATGTGGTTATATCTTAGGATATAAATCCCAACTTTCGTAAAATCGCTTCGACCTAAAGGAAATAAATCTTTGATTCATTTTGTCATTTTCGGTTGCAACAGGGGAGTAATCCCCAATATACGTAGCAGCTTCGGGGAGAAATAACTTGTGATGATTTACTATGCCATCAAATTCTGAATATCTTGATAGTTGTCATTTTCAAGTTGTTTTGATTCAAGTTTCTCATCTTTATGCCTACGTCCTACTGCTTTCTTGCAAGATAAATGATTTTGAAGATTGAGTGAATGATTGGTTGATGTGGAATAACTCATTGAAGCTCACGGCTTAGTTTGTGGGTTTAAACTTTGATTTTTTTAGGCTCACGTCTTGTTCTTTTGGTCTAAGAAGCTCACGTCCTAATCCCTTTTGCAGGCACATGTTACATGTTTGGATGAATGAAATGCTTATGTGGAATGCATCCTTTATGCTCATGGCCTGAGTCTTGGTTTAGCATTTGATTTCATTTTTTGCTCACGGTCTTGCTTGTGTTTCAGATGCTCACGTCTTGCTTTTTTGGGACCACATCTTGCACCTATTAGTTTTATGTCTATGGTTGAATATTGCACATGATTCATACACTAGATCTCATACTCATGTTTAAGTTTGCACGCGTTTAAGCATCTAGTGGGCTCACCTTCTTTTCAAGGCAAAACACTTACAACTTTAGCTCACCCTGAACACTTGGTACTCGGCCTCCTTCATTTGAGCGGCCAAAGCCCTTGCACACATTGCTCCGCGGCCTTGTTCACCTTTTGCTCCACGGCCTAGTCTCATTTGCACACACACGTCTTGCACATATAAGGTAAAATGCTTGTGGCATAATGTTCATGGTTTCATAGTTTCTTATAGCTGTGTTTATGGTTTAACGCACTCCATGGTTAATGTTTGAAGTATGAGGCCTGACCTAATGCATACGTACGTGATCTCATTCTTTTGGTTTAATGCTTAATATGTTCACAATTTAACTGCTCACGGCCTGGTTCTCACTTTCAAACATATAACACATTTTCATGTTCTATACATTTCACATGCTTAGTTCACGAAGCTCACATCTTATGGTTTAATATGGCATGGGTTTAACATCTTAGAGCTCTCGTTTTGGTAATGGTTATAACTTCATATTGCTCACGTTTTGCACAAAACTCCTATGCTCAAGGTTAGATGTTGCATATATTAAATCGTCCTAATGCTCATGTTTTCTTGCTTACAGTTAAGCACATTACATCTTGAGCTCATGGTTTCTCGCTTTTGGCAATCAGTGGTTTTCATGGTGATGATGAGTGAATAGCACATTAATGTTGAATATCTTCGAATTGCTCACGTTTTGTATCATTTGTTTAGACATATTACACTTTTGGTCTATCACTTCAACCATGTATTGCATATAAATTTCACATTCATGGTTTTAAATCCTTCGGCCACTACATTTTTGCTCACGCGGTGATTTAAAGGTTTAAGCGACTTAGATCCCCTAACTAGCATCGAAGTACATGTTGCATATCTTTGGTAATGGTTATGGATGATGATATCATGTATGATGGATTGTCTATGAGCTCCATGACTACTTCGCATTTTAGTTGATGATACGATTCATATCGGTTATGGTCCTGGGCACATCGTAACGCACCTTTCACTATACGTAATGAATGGTTCATAATTTTATGGTCTAATATCCTATAAAGTTCCTTCATGTGATGATCTCTTAATGGTTTAAATTATTGCAATCTTCTATGATGCGATGCGATGATGTTATAATCTTGTGCTTCATTTACTTTACATTGCGACATATTATTGATGATAAATTGACACATTGCAAGCATTCGACTATACACACTTTTGCTCACGGCCATGCGGCTAAAAGATAAAATTTAAAGGTCTAAAACTTGTTAAAAGCAACCTTACACCTAAAGACCACCAGCGGGTCCCAACCTTAGTAACATTTAGGGTCTTAAACATCAATTCCACCATCTAAAGCGGGTTTGAAGAAAGGACGAGTTTAGAAGTGGTATCCACGTGGTTTCGTTGGGGAGATCGCGTGTCTGAACTACTTCTTACTTGCAGTGGCGAGGGGCTGACCTTGGAAGCTATTTGGGGACTTCGTAGCCAGGTATCTTGAGCAAGGCGGGTCATTTGAGGTGGAATGAAGTTTGAGACACACTTAGTTAGGGAAGGGTAATTAAAATCTATAAAATCTTTAATCAATTACAACACCTAGTTGCAATAGAAACAGATAAATAGTGAGATATTCCACAAGTTATGTATGGATAGGCAAACATAATTTGTGGATTATTTCATTGTTTCATCTATTCATTACAACTATATGTTCTATCTCCGTTATGTTTATATGAGCAACTGATTTACTTGGAATTATCACGTTATTTGCTTATCTCTTTGGTGTGGATAAAGTAAGTATTGAGCATCCGCCAGGAGAGCAATACTTTCCTTTGATCCTTAAAGTGTTTGGTTGAAGTTTACTTGATTGAAGGCGGAGTCAAGTGGAGTAAAGATGCCACTCAGGGCAGTAGCAGCTCATGTGCTCATTGTTCATATTTTGTACATCTGCTTACTTTGGTGTATCCTTGTATCAATCTTGTCAATCTGTGCATCTGGTTACGGCCGTCACGTAAAACTTGCCAAACTCTGTAACACTTAGGCGTTCTTTGTGGCGATTGCGACTTGGTTTGGGGGTAATTTAGTTTGATCTTTACTTGTAAGCCTTCATAATTATACACCCTCAAAACCTTAGTGGAGCCATTGCCAGCATAGGCACTAGTCTTGGTGGAGCTTAGGAAGGTGTCATATAAGATTAAAAGTTGCATACTGCATTCTTTGATCATCATAGGCTAGTTTTCCCCTTGGCTGTAACAAATTGAAACTAACTCCTAGAACATCAATTGTAAAATTAACTTAGCAACTAGGGACATTACCTTGAAAGCTTCCCTAGGGTAAGCCTAGATGGAAGAGGTTCCGGTCAAGGTGACGGTGTGGGCTGGAACTTAGACATTGTGTCTCTAAGGGCACACTAAGTGAGTGGTAGCTCCGATGCAGAAGTGTATTACGTGGGGCGACCTTTTAAAATCATGAGGCTAGGGTGTAAGTTACTTTTCAACATTTTTCATTTTTTCCCCTTGTCATTGGGACAAAGAATTAGGTAGTAACTAGGATTGTCTTAGTGATGGATTTAAGCAGATTCCAACCTTTATTTTAAATAGGAAGGTCTACCTCCACCTTGTGCCATTGTAGTGGTTTGTTTGTTTTGCTTTCTGTTCAAATGTATTATTCATGGTTGCATCTTGGATGAGTAGTTAGCAAAAGGCAACCCCAATATACTGTTATATTTCTTGGTTAGTTCCCGTATTGCTTTTGATTTGCTTATGCTCATATTTTAAAATCATCTAGGTAGATCTCACATAGTCTTTCAAGTTTCATATCCTAGCACTTCTCTTAATGCAATACTTATATGGTTAAATGATGATGGTTTAAAACAATCTTTTTCATTTTCAATCTATTAAAGCATCTACTTCCATTTAAGTTTGCAAATACACATAGATTTATGTGAATGATGTTTGTTATCGCTCAGTTTTTAGTATAGGTTAAGTAGCTTGAGGCAAGAGTCAAACTGGCATAACAAAAGCTTCCCCACCCACTGTCACCTCGATGGGGCTCTCTTTCTATTCAGGGTGGCTAAAACCAAGGGAGACATCCCGAGACTTGAAGATCTAAAGGTTTAAGGTCAAGATGAATTTCCCTTTCACAAATTCTTAGAAAAGATAGTCAAAGAAAGGTATTCCAGGAATATATTTTGTTCATTTGTGAGACAAAGCAATGATAAAGCTAAAATATACCACAGTGGTTAGTACAAATGTCAATGACTATCAATATAAAATACATATGAGCACTAAATACAACAGTAATTATTGTGAAGTCAATGATTGCAATAAAACTATAGCTTATATGTACTTCTTCAATAAATACAAAATGATAATAGCACTCAATGTACAAAGAAATCAATCCTTGGATTATCACAAGCGCGATATGCTCACATGCTATAATGTTCTTTCGTCAAGCACACTGAGGGTGGCGTCGACTTTATTCCTAAGGATTGGTTAGTAGAGGCAAAGAAATGGGCCGTTTTGCAAAAATAAGCCAATGAAAGTACTCAACACTTCTATGTCTGTCATTAGATGATACAGCCATAACTTTAATACCAAGCAAGAGTTCAAAAGGGCTGACGTCATCATAAAATTAGAAGGTTAGTTAGTGCATTAGGGTTAGTTAGGGTTTCAAATTTTGGAAGTTTGAAGGTTGTTTTAACACAATTGACTCAATATTGGAGTTCTAGACTAGTGCCTTAGGGGTGATGGAGTCAGGAGTAGAGGCTGATCTGGGAAGATCTAAAATCTAAAGGGACAGAGGTTAGGCTTTCTAGTCTTTGTGGCAAGACCCTGGGAGGTCAAAACCCCTAAGGGGAGGAGGAGGCTCATTCGGTGTTGCCCAGCAAGACCTCATGCTCCTCCTCTTTCCTTAAAACTCTTTAGCAAGCTAGCTTCAAAGGAAAATATAAATCTAGGGCTGAAAAGTGTTGTGGGGCCAAGGCTCTTCAAACCTAAAGGTCAAAACCCTAGGAGATTATGTGGCTTAATTAGGCCCTGGGGCGTCTTCCTTCTTCAACATATTTCAAAGTGCTTTCGAGAAAAGGGAACTAGCCTTAGCGGCTAGGTATCATGTCAAATGGCTAATAAGTTTTCTATCATGGGGACATGAAATGAGACCTACTTGTGTGCTTGCTACCTGGGGTTTCAACTAGAAAAATAATGACAATGTAACCATAGAAGTAAGAATTTAACCTACAACCATTCAATTAAGAAGTTTTGCATGAGAAATACACTTACAAATCAATGAAGGCTTATCAGAGCCCTGGTTGTAAACCTTCAAATGATGAAAACACCATAAACATGCCAAGGTGATCCTCCACAGGTTGAGCCTCAACTCCAAGAGCCAAATACAGAGACAAAAGACTAAAAATATTCCTCTCCCAAGAGAGTGAGTTGTGTTGTTGTTGTCCAAAATGTGAATAGCGTCCTCTATTTATATCATCCTTATGACCTCTAATTGCAAAATGGGTCATTCAAGAAGCGACTGATAAGTGACAGCTGTTATTACATTATTTGTCATTAAATGCTAAAATGTCATGGTATGGGCTAAAGGGAGTCGGGGCCCTCAGAGGGGCGTTGGCCCTTTTTGGGCGAGATCAGCATCCAAGAAGCAAAAACGTTGGCCCCCCTGGTGCTCCTACAGCGAAACTGCCACCGTTAGCAGATGACCCAGCTGCGCCCGTACTCCGAGGAAAGCGTCCAGCGCCTCGGTGTCACGATGTCCATCAGTAATCATCTCATCTCGTTGATCCCCCTAGGCAGATTTATGCTATGATGTCTGGTGGGTCATACGTCTTCTACATTACCTGCAAATGCTCATCCTGACGTTGTCCACACTTTCATCCCAACAACCATCCCGATGGGCTCCCCTTATGGAGGTCAGAACTAATCATATCCCATGTAATACTTAGGTCCGGTACTGTCAATGGTATAGTCCTGCACGTCAAAGACTAAACCCTCCATGGGCTCATTGGTCCTCAGGATCATAGCAATGCAAATCACATTTCGCTATTAAAGTTATCAAATACATGCATGAAATCCCCGCATATCATCTAAAACTCAAAGACATTACAATGATCTACTATATAAAGCTGAAGAAGACCAACAAATAACCTATTGGGCTAATACCCACAGGATGAAAGTTTCCTCAGAAGATCATTCTAAACCATGTTTATGATGTGATATGGTTTAGGGATTTCCATTCACAGTAAGACCAAGGCAGTGGTGTTGCAATGCATTGGGTGCCTTTATGGAAGTAGGTTGTACGATCATGCATTTTTCAAAGCTATTGCCTTTATCTTTTTATTTTATTGCTTTTCTTTCTTTTTACTTCAGGTGACAGTTTATAGCTTGGTGACCAGAATTAACTGATGTTACCAGCAGTATCTTAGCGAATGATAGGCTGGCTAAACCCCCCCTTTCCTTAGCCAGCAACCAAAGGTCAACGCCTGGCGTGGTGACGGATGATGGCACAATGTCATATTGAGATTTCCTATGAACATAATGGGCATTTCTGTGATGAGACCTCAATCCTCTGGTTTAGAGTCTTGTTTGTATTATTTTTATAGGGTCCCTTGAACACTGCCAGAGAGGATTTTATTGCCTTCTCGGGATCCCACAGGCGAAGCATCTCTAGGTTTTATTTCTTGGCTTTTTTCTTTATACGGTTGTTTTTACCCCCTGGGGCTTTAGCCCTTCTTCCCACAAGACAAAGTGCAACCCTCAAAGGTCATCCCAATTGCCAGACTAGGGGAATGGGATGTGGGGTGTAGATGTAAAATGATAAAATGGTGAGGCGGAATGGCTCGCAAATCCCCGGTGGCTAACCAACCCTTGAACTGTCGACTGCTAATCACCCCATCAATCCCACCCCAACAATGGTCCAAGTGGATTAGTGTAAGATCAAATCAGGTCATCGATGAAAGGAACCTAATGCATATATAAAGAGGTTATAATGATCAAACATGACACATACCAGCGATACCTGGACGAACTCATGAACAGAGTCCTCGTGCAAGTCAAGCCGATGTTGATGAGCGCTACTGCAGCCAGGGACAAATCTGGCTGAAGGAATGAAAGATGGGCTCTTCGGGGCCATGCTCAAGTCAATACAGCTCTCGGTACTTCATGTCTAGGACCACGTGGGCCACGAGACATGACCTCCCTGGATATCTAGATGCTCCGGGATGCGGTGGGAAATGAAAGGAACCTAATGCATATATAAGAAGGTTATAATGATCAAACATGACACATACCATGATACCTCGGACCAATTACCTCATGGAGCAAGAGTCCTCTCCGATGCAAGTCCAAGCCGATGGTGATGGAAGCCGCTACTACTGACAGGACAAATCTGGCGAAGGAGAAGAAAGATGGGCCCTCCAGGGCCATGCTCAGGTCAACCCTGCTCTCGGTACTTCATGTCTAGGACCTGTGGGCCTCGAGACATGATCTCCTAGTTATCCCTAGATATCGGGGATAACAGTGTAGAAGCAACATTTCATTTCAGCAAGTCTTTTTTCAAGTTTCTTATGTGTTTTTCAATGCTATAATCTCATAATCTGAGTAACTTTTCTTGCTGGATAAAGTTTCGGTTTTGGCAATATTTCACTGTTTTTGAGCACCTAAAAGTCACCTAAACACACTTAAGCACCTAAAAATACTTAGTCCATAGGCATAATAACTTACTAGACTTAGTAGGACACCTTAATTCACCATTTTCGCCATTTAAAACGGGGTTTGAGGAAGGCAACGGAAGGTGCTAGGCCGGGGACGGTCTCACGGTGTGCGACGTCCTTTCTGGGAGTACTCGGATCTTAGGGTTGACCTGTGAAGCTAGGGTAGGCCTCGTTGCCTCACTTCTTGAGCATCCAATAGCCACTTGGTAATTGGGGGAGGAGAATTTTGGGTTGACACTTAGCTAGGAGTAACTCAAAATTTAATAATCTTTAAGCAACTCTTTAATCCACTAAGCATTTGGGCATCATCTTCATTGGTACATCTTATGGTTGCCATCTAAGTAATACTTGCAAGCACTCTTTACTTTTAATTTTACATGCAAGTCTTTTTCTTTTGGCTTTGTGGATTAATCACCTGAGTTGTCATTTTATGTGTTTTGGAGCACTTGTTTTTTTTAAAGTATATCTCATTTGATTAGTGTTCTTTATGGTGTGATCCCTCAAGAGGTTGCGCATCCCCTTTGGAGGCGCTATCTTGTTGGGTCTTGAGTGTTGTGGTTGCCATTGATAAGTAGCCCAATAGAGTAAGTGCTATTGGGGCATGCTTGGCTTGATGTGTTGATAATCTTTATGCTTTGAATATCTTTAATTTCCTTCACATACAAGCACATGGTTAATAAATCTTTTGTATTTTGTAACTTTTAGATATTTTTTGGGTTGTAATTGTGTATCTTGTTGTATATCTTTGCTCATAGTTGTTGTAACATCTATCATTCTATTCTTAAGTTGTAATCATTTGTATCTAACATTGTTGTGGAATAGTTGTACTTCTTTGTAACCTTTTGTAATCATTGTAATCCAAACCCCTCAAACATTAGTTGACCCCTTTGCCCAATCTTAGGCACTAGTCTTAGTTGTCCTAGGAAAAGGCTTGCTTGTCATAAGTAAAACATTGCATCTTGCATTGTTGTCTTTGCATCATAGGTTAGTCTATCCCCCCAACCTTGTAACTAACTAAAACCAACTCCTAGAACATAACGTAAATCACATCTAGTAACTAGGGTCTACCCCCCTTGGCTTCCCTAGGAGTAAGCCTAGACGGAAGAGGTTTGAGTCAAAGTGACAGCATGGGCTTTGAACCTAGGCATTGTGCCTCCAAGGACACACTAAGTGAGCTGGACTTTGCTCACGTTTGCAAGTGTGTATAAGGACGACACCACCTTCCACACAAATTTTCCCTTGTGTGTCTCCTTCAACATGAGCCAAACAGATCTGAAATAGCACAAGTCCTTCTACTATCTGCTAGTGGTCCACTCTCCTCCACATGTGCGCCCTCCTCCAAGCAATACCAATCACCATAAAATAAATAGGCACTAAGTTGTCATAGCTCCTCCATAGATGTAGGCGCCCAAGCTCTCCTCTCCTAATGCTTCCATTCTCATCCTCTTGCCCTTCTCCAAACTCTCTTGGTGAACATACAAGTGAATGAGCCTCCAAATGCACTATGCGCCCTTTTTATAGAAAACATAAGGAAACCTAGAAATGGATGGATGAGATCATCCCATCCCATTTCTAATCAA
>SNQJ01S0158608.1:0-15385 GCA_010110895.2 Picea sitchensis
CTGGGCGAAGTCATCCCACATCCTCTCCCATGTGGGTAAGGCCTCTCTAGCAACAATGCCCTGTATAAATGGAAACATAAGAGGGAGAGTCTTTCGACTCCCAGAGACATGAAACTACGAAAAAACGCCATCTGTTGGATTAGGAGCGTAGTGGCATGAGAGCTGCTGGATCAAGGATACGTGCACGGGGTTTAGTCCCTAGGAGACGCGTAGAATATTATATTTGGGTCATCAGATCTAGCACAGAGGACCGATAGCCATCATATCCGGAAGAAGGTGTGCGGGGTTTAATCCCTAGGAAGCCACACAAAAGGGTAGAACATACGACATAAACTTTGAGGGAGAAGTGTCGATTTTTCGTGAGCCGTCAGATCCAGAAAAGATGCCCGAGGTTTAACCCTCGTAAGAGCAGAGGAGAGAGAGGACCTATCAAAGTCTCGAAAGCATTTGGGACCGTCCATATCAGAGGATGCATGTTAAGAGACCCACATTTTGGGGATTCAGACACTGGGAGACCGAGAGTGAAGAGTCTCCAAAAATCGCAAAAGGAGAATTCACGAATGGACCAGGACCGTCCATCAAGGAGGACACGTGGCAACTGGTCGGCGTTTCATAGAAATCGTCGAAAGGACCAGGACTGTCCATTAAGGAGGACACGTGGAAAGCGGTCAAGGTTTCGGGGAAAGGCTGGAAATATTTCAAGTCGTCGATCTAGTGGGATCGTAGCCGTTGGTTCCAAAAGGGCCTGGGCCATTGATCTCTCATAGGGAGAGATTTCGGCATTTCGTGGACCGGGGATTCGAAATACAAAGGAGAGGGACGCTTGCATCGCGATTCCCCGAATCGTGAAACCCCAAAAGTGTTCAGAGGAATAGCACCAGGTCACAGGACTGGGTCACATGGAGAAGGTTTAAGGGAGAATCCAAGGAGCCATTAATCCCTTTTCAGGTTTCAGCATTTCAAAAGACAGAGAACAGGGGAACGCTTGCATCGTGATTCCCCGAATCGCGAAAGCTGGTAGAGCTTTGGTGTTAAGCGCATGGACACAGAGTGGTGGTCACGTGGGCAGAGGCTAAGGGAGGAGCCAAATCCCGTTAAGCCCTTTTCGGCATTTCAGGACCCAAGAGTTCGAAGGACCTAGAATCATTTGCAGCTAGAATCGCGAAATCACAAATCAAAAAATTCCGAAAAGTGGATCATGGTCATGGGTAGTGTTCACATGGTCGAGTGTTAAGGGAGGAGACAGCTTTGGAGTTAAGCCATTTTTGGCATTTCAGCAACCGGGAGTTCAAGAGTGAAGGAGTCGTGAGATAGGGAGTCCCGACTCGTGAAATCGTGAAATAGGACGAGTGCCTTTTGGACAAGTCCTGTTGATGCAGGAGCATCGCAAGCAACCAGCCAAGCGAGCATGAAGGCAGAAGACAGCTGGAAAGTGCAACACACATTTTACATGTTTTGGAAAGTGCAACACACATTTTACATGTTTTTGAAGAATTAATGTAATGGTTAAAGGGAAGCGTACTTGCGTATTGTAAATAGATCATGAGCGATTCGCTCTCATCTATAGGAGGTAGAGGCATTTATGCATAGTTAATGAAAGTAGGTAGGTTTGAATTAGAGATTAGACAGTTTATAAGAATAGGAGGGAAAACGGCTATAGACACCCTCATCTTTGTATCATTGTATCAATCAAAATTAGATCATTAAGCACATTAGCATAGAGAAGAAGATAGTTGTAGCAGAAGAATTGTAGAGGAGAACCCATGTACAAAAGCTTGAATTAATATATGAAGCTTTGATTTAGATTCATGGTGTTATGATGTTTTCTTTGTATACATGTTGAATGGTTTGCTTACAGTTTCTTACTCTCTCTGTCATGCATTTGTTATTATGCTGTGTGTGAATGTACATTTTCATGTTGAATGTTTAAATTCTGAGAGAAGAAAGAAAATGAGTTTCAATTGTTTCTCTTCCTGAGTGAGAGAAGTTCCTGCAAGGAGTGCGTGACAAAGGTTCAGAGTTTATCTCTGAAAGCTCAGGAGAGATACCGTTGTTCTCATTCTAGCAGAAGTGCAAGACAAGCATAAAAGCCGTGCAAGGTGTGCGCATGCTGGTCGAGACCTTAGAACTTATCAACTAAGGTTGAGAGATTAAAGGGTTGTTGTTGCAGAGAAAGTGCATAGAGTCAGGAGTTCAAGTACACTGAAGTATTTGAAGGATTGTCGCAAGGAGTGCGTGCAGGAGTCTCCTTGAAGACATGAGTTTGCGAAGAAATCTCAGAAGGGTTAGGGCCTTTGAATCATTCAATAGAAAGAAGGAAGATCAATTCATTGTGTAGAAGGAAATTGAATGGTCAGAATTATCCGAGGAGAACTCCCAAAATAGCGAGGACCGTAGGATCCAGGAAAGTTGCGAGGAAGTTAAGTGTTGAACATACCCACCTTCGAAAGGTAGGAGTTAACGTGGACCGTTGATTTCGATCATTGGACTGTCGAGATCATTTCAACATTTCAGGGGTCATAAGTCCAAAGTGTGGGCGAAACCTTTGGTTGATCATATCTCCGAAATGCCAAAAAAAAAAAGGTTTCGTGTATAAAGGTGAAGAGTGACGAGGTCAGAATTTTGGTACTTCGGATTTCGGGACTCTGGGAGTCAAGAGGCAGAGTTGCACATCAACACAACTCCCAAAACCGTGAAGAGAGGAAAGCCAAAGTCAGTGGCGAGAAGTGTCTAGTGTTTGATGTTTCAGGTTTCAGAGGTTGAAGAGGTAAGTAGTTCGACATCAGGATTCGTGAAATTGTGAAATCCGGTATCCCGAAAGGAAAAGGGGAAAGTCCCAATGTCAGTTGGGTGTTGATCGTGGAGTTCATGCCAATGCAAAGATCACGTGAGAATAACTCATAAGGACCTGTGACATACACTCAGTTGGGTGTGTGAATAAATTTCCTGAAGAGGAAATTGAAGATCCAGTCATACTTTAAGGGGACGAAATTGAAAGATCCTGTGCGGGCTCCGACCTGAGGGTTGGGGTACCTGCGTCAGTGTGGTATCAGAACGAGAAAGAGTTCTTTTCTTTTTGTAGCAGAGAAAAGAGAAATTTTATAGCCATGCCACCGAGAAGAAGAGATAGGCCTATGCCAATGCCTGATCCAACAGTGGAAAGAGAAATGCGCGAACTACGTGCCAGGATTGATGCCATGGACAACATAGAGGCGCACAGTTAATGTTGGGGATATCAATGAGGCTGAAAGTGAAGATGAAGCTGGACATGAAGGAGAATAAGTTGCAGCTGAAGATGCAGCAGATGAACGCCTATTCAGGGTTGTTTCTAGGATAGGTGCCAGAGCAAAAATGGACATTCCAGTATATGAAGGAAACCTGGATGTTGAAGAGCTTCTATACTGGATTAGAGCTCTGGATAAATATTTTGACTATGAGGATATTGAGGAAGACAAAAAGGTTAAACATGCTGTCACAAGACTTAAAGGACATGCAACATTATGGTGGGATGAACTGCAAGCTGACAGACGTTGTAAAGGCAAATAGAAAATCAAAATCTAGAATAGAATGGTTGCAAAGATGAAGGCAAAGTTCATACCCAAGGATTATCAAATTACTATGTTTCGGAGAATGAAGAATTTCAGACAGAAGTTGAGTTCAGTAAAATAATACACTGAGGAATTCTACAAGATAAACATCAGAGCAGGTCATCGGGAGAGTGATAATGAAAAGGTTGACAATTACATGAATGGTCTACGATATGACATTCAGGATGAGATGAGCATGATTAGCCTTCGGAATGTGGAGGATTCTTATCAAATGGCTCTGAAAGCTGAAGAGAAGCTGAGCCGGAAGCAAGGTCAGAGAGGCCAAGGCAGAAGTCAAGCCAGAGGCAAAACAATTGCCCAAGAGAGAAATCTGAAACCTAAAGAAGAGTGGAAGAAACCTCAAACTCAAACTGAGAGAGGTGGAAGCTCACAGAGAGGATAGTATGCTAATAGAAATACTTTTCCTCGAACCAGAGGAAGAGGAAGAGGTAGAGGTGGAGAAATAAAATGATTTACCTGTGGAAAAAATGGACACAAATCCTATGAATGTTTAGATAGAAAGAAAGAAGGAGGTGAAACTCACATTGTTGAAGCAAAAGGACGGAATGTTGAGGCAGAAGATGCTGAGGGCGGAAGGTCACTGATGATGAGAAAAGTTCTCTTAACGCCAGAGAAGGAGGCAGAGAACCCCACCCAAAGGAACAGACTTTTTCGGACTGCTTGCAAGACCAAAGACAGGGTATGCAAAGTCATCGTGGACAGTGATAGCACATAAAATCTCTTTTCTACAGAGATGGTAGAAAAGCTGGAGCTGGAGACTATTGAACATCCAAGCCCATACAGAGTTTCATGGTTACAAAAAGGACATCAGGTAAATGTCACTAAACAATGTTTAGTTGAATTTAAAATAGGAGGATATAAGGATGAAATACTATGTGATGTCATTCCCATGGATGTTTGTCATTTATTGCTAGGTAGACCATGGAAATATGACAGGAATGTGATTCATGATGGGAGAAAGAACACATGCACCCTGGAGAAGAATGGGAGAAATCACATGTTGTTGTCGATTAAGGATAAAGAAATGAAACCAGAAGTGAGAAAAACTGTACTTCTCATGAGTGGGAAGGAACTTCTTAAGGAGGTTAAGAAGAAGGAAGATACACAATTCATTATGGTCAGGAAGCCTAGAATTGTTTTAACCAATACAAGAGTGGATGATTTACCAGAGGAAATCCAGAAGTTGTTGGAAGAGTTTGTTGATATAGTAGTGGACGAACTACCTTGTTCGTTGCCACCAATCAGAAGTATAAGTCATCACATCGATCTTATACCTGGAGCTAGTTTACCAAATAAAGCAACATACAGATTGATGCCGTAGGAGAATGAAGAGGTCAAAAGAAAAGTCCAGGACTTAATGGACAAAGGGTTGATTCGAGAAAGCTTGAGTCCATGCGATGTTCCAACAGTGCTCATCCCAAAGAAAGATGGAGGCTGGAGGATGTGCATAGACTCGAGGGAAATCAACAAGATTACCATCAGATATAGATTTCCTTTGCCAAGGATGGATGATTTGATGGATTGCTTGAGTGGAGATTTTTTTTTTTCAAAGATTGATTTGAAAAGAGGATATCATCAAATTCGTATGAGAGAAGGTGACGAATGGAAGACAACCTTCAAGACGAATGAGGGGCTATATGAATGGTTTGTTATGTCATTTGGCTTAACAAACGTGCCCAGTACTTTCATGAGATTGATGAATGAAGTCCTGAAAGAGTTTATCGGGAAGTTCGTCATCATATATCTTGACAATATATTAATTTTCAGCAAGACATAAACATAACACTTGAAGCATTTAGCTACAGTGATGAGGATATTACAGCAAGAGAAGTTGCTGATAAATATGAAGAAATCAACATTTATGAGGACAAAACTCATTTATTTGGGTTTTGTTATCTCTGTAGATGAGCTGAAAATGGATCCGGATAAGGTAGAGGCGATTAAGAATTGGCCATCACCGAAAAGTGTATTTGAGGTTCGAAGCTTCCATGGATTAGCTAGTTTCTACAGGAAATTCATCCAAAATTTTAGTGGGATTAGCGCACCAATGATGGACATGGTGAAGAAAAGACACAAATATTTTCATTGGACAGAGGAAGTAGAAAAAAGTTTCAACTTGCTGAAGAAAAAGATTACTGAACAGCCAATTCTGGTGTTGTCAGATTTCAGTAAGACATTTCAGGTCAAGTGTGATACTAGTGGATTTTCAATTGGAGCGGTCTTGAACCAAGATGACAGACCAATCACATACTTCAGTGAGAAACTAAATGAAGCAAAGGTTAAGTACTCCACATATGACAAAGAATTTTATGCAGTCATACAAGCACTGAAGAAATGGAGACATTATTTGGTTCCTAAAGAGTTTGTTTTGTACAATGATAATCATGCCTTACAATTTGTGACTCAACAGGAGAAGTTGAACCAAAGATATGTTAAATGGGTTGAATACGTGAAGAATTTTACTTTTGTAATTAAACATATTTCTGGAACTGCTAACAAAGTTGTTGATGCTTTGAGCAGGAAATGTTTGCTTATGCAGGAATTTAGAGTCAAAACTTTGGGTTTTGATAATCTCAAAGAAATGTACAAAGACTATCCAGATTTTAAAGAGGCGTATGAGGCATCTAAGAATCCAATTCTCAGGGACAAAAGCCAATGGACCGAATATATGATCCAGGATGGATTATTATTCAGAGGCAATCAATTATGTATTCCAAAATGCTCCATGAGGGAGAATCTGTTGAAAGAAAAACATAGTGGAGGATTGGTCAGACATTTCGGTCATGACAAAACGTTCTCGAAATTAAATGGCTCATATTTTTGGCCATGGATGAGGACAGATGTCAAAATATTTGTGGATAGATGTATAATTTGTCAGCACACAAAGGGAAAAAGGCAGAACACAGGGTTATACCAGCCATTACCCATACCTGAGAGGTCGTGGGATGCAGTGAGCATGGATTTTATATTGGGGTTGCCAAGAACGCAAAGAGGATTTGATTCAATATTTGTGGTGGTAGACAGATTTTCAAAGATGGAAAATTTCATACCATGCCAGAAAACCAGCGACGCAACTCATATTGTGAACCTATTTTTCAAAGAAGTCGTCAGACTTCACGATTTTCCAAGGAGTATTGTTTCAGATCGGGACACCAAGTTCATAGGACATTTCTGGAGGACTTTATGGAAGAAGATGGTGACAAATTTTTCATTTAGCTCAGCTTATCATCCTCAGATGGATGGGCAAACAGAATTTGTAAACAGAAGCTTGGGAGATTTACTGAGGAGCCTACTGACCGAACACCACAGTCAGTGGGATCACATTCTGCCATAGGCGGAATTTGCTTATAATGATTCGATCAATAGAAGCATAGGGCACAGTCCATTCCAAATTGTATATGGAATGCAACCAAGGGGAGTTTCTGAATTAAAAGATATGGAACAAACTGAATTCATAAGTGCTAGTGCAGAGGATTTTGCAGAGGCAATGAAGGAACTTCACAGCCAAGTGAGGGAACGTTTGCAAAATTCGAGTCAAGAGTATAAACTCAGAGCAGATCAACACAGGTGAGAACTTCAGTTTGAAGTTGGTGATCTGATTCTTGCACATCTGAGGAAAGAAAGGTTCCCAAGGGGAACATATAACAAACTAAAAATGAAGGAGATTGGACCATGCAAGATCGTAAAGAAATTTGGGGCAAACACATATGAGATCGAATTACCCGATGGGATCGGAACTTCACCGATATTCAACATCTCAAATTTGTACCTTTAAAAAGCTGAAGAAGTAGGGGCAGAGAATGAACATACATAAGTTCAGTGGACCAAACAAATGCATGTAGCTACAAAGCCACAGATGGAAAGTATAATTGATAAGAGGGTCAGTAGGAAGACCAAGAGGAAAGAGTATTTTGAATACTTGATCAAATGGAAGGGACACCCAGTTGAAGATGCCAGTTGGGAGGATGAAATAGAAATTCAGAAGCATGGACAGACCATGCAAGAGCTCATGAACAGGAGTTCATGAAAATTTTCAAGCAAGGGAGTATGATGCAGGAGCATCGCAAGCAGCTAGCCAAGCGAGCATGAAGGCAGAAGACAGCTGGAAAGTGCAACACACATTTTACATGTTTTGGATATGTTTTTGAAGCATTAATGTAATGGTTAAAGGGAAGTGTAATTGTGTATTGTAAACAGGTCATGAGCGATTCTCTCTCATCTGTAGGAGGTAGAGGCATTTATGCATAGTTAATGAAAGTAGGTAGGTTTGAATTAGAGATTAGACAGTTTAGAAGAACATGAGGGAAAATGACTATAGACACCCTCATCTTTGTATCATTGTATCAATAAAAATTAGATCATTAAGCACATTAGCATAGAGAAGAAGAGAGTTGTAGCAGAAGAGTTGTAGAGGAGAACCCATGTACAGAGGCATGAATTAATATATGAAGCTTTGATTCAAATTCATGGTGTTATGATGTTTTCTGTGTATACATGCTGAATGGTCTGCTTACAGTTTCTTACTCTCTCTGTCATGCATTTGTTATTATGCTATGTGTGAATGTATGTTTTCATGTTGAATGTTTAAATTTTGAGAGAAGAAATAAAATGAGTTTCAATTGTTTCTCTTCCTGAGTGAGAGAATTTCTTGCAAGGAGTGCAGTGAAACGTCCGCAAGGAGTGCATGACAAAGGTTCAGAGTTTATCTCTGAAAGATCAGGAGAGATATTGTTGTTCTCATTCTAGCAGAAGTGCAAGACAAGCACAAAAGTTGTGCAAGGTGTGCGCAGGCTGGTCGAGACCTTATAACTTATCAACTAAGGTTGACAGATTGAAGGAATGTTGTTGCAGAGAAAGTGCACAGAGTCAGGAGTTCAAGTACACTGAAGTATTTGAAGGATTGTCACAAGGAATGCGTGCAAGAGTCTCCTTGAAGACCTGAGTTTGCGAAGAAAGCTCAGAAGGGTTAGGGCCTTTGAATCATTCGAGGGAAAGCAGGAAGCTCAAGTCATTGTGTAGAAGGAAATTGAACAGTTGTAATTCTCCGAGGAGAACTCCCGAAATAGAGAGGACCATAGGATCCATGAAAGTTGTGGGGAAGTTAAGCGTTGGACAGACCCACCTTCGAAAGGAAGGAGTTAACATGGACCGTTGATTTCGATCATTGGACTATCGAGATCATTTCGTCATTTTGGGGTTCATAAGTCTGAAGTGTGGACGAAACCTTTGGTTGATCAAATCCCCGAAACGCGAAAAAAAAAAGGTTTCGTGTATAAAGGTGAAGAGTGATGAGGTCGGAATTTCGGTGCTTTGGATTTTGGGACTCCAGGAGTCAAGAGGCAGAGTTGCACATCAACGCAACTCCCAAAATCATGAAGAGCAGAAAGTCGAAGTAAGTGGCGAGAAGTGTCTAGTGTTTGATGTTTCGAGTTTCGGAGGTCGAAGAGGTAAGACGTTCGACATTAGGATTCGCGAAATTGCAAAATCCGATATCCCGAAAGGAAAAGGGGAAAGTCCCAATGTCAGTTGGGTGTTGATCGTGGAGTTCATGCCAGTGCAAAGATCACGTGAGCATAACTCAGAAGGACCTGTGACATACAGTCAGTTGGGTGTGTGAATAAATTTCCCGAAGAGGAAATTGAAGAGCCAGTCAGACTCTAAGGGGGCGAAATTGAAATATCATGTGCGTGCTCCGACCTAAGGGTTGGGGTACCTGCGTCACCTATGGTCACAGCCGGTGATCACCCGGGGGTGAATCTCGCTCTTAGTGCTCAGACGCACAGGCGGGTTTCAATAAGGGACCTGTGGATTTGTTCAAAGGGTTCTAGCAAAGAGCCAGAGGGCCATTTCGGCTCAGAAGAAGATCGATCCAGAGACTGGGAGGTCAGTGGACCCTGCTGAGGTAGGGGGTCTGCATTAATTCAGAGATGGAAAGCTATGGAAAAAGGCCATGGATGAAGAAATGGCAGCCTTGGATAAGAATGAGGCTTGGGATCTAGTGGAGTTGATGACTAGAAGAAATCCCATTGGAAGAAATGGGTATTTGAAAAGAAGTTGAATGAAGAAGGCAAAGTGGAGAAATACAAAGCTTGGTTAGTAGCGAAGGGTTATTCCCAGGTTGAGGGAATTGATTTTTGTGAGATTTTTCTCATGTTGCCAAGTTAACTTCTATAATACTTTTGTTATCTATTGTTGTTGCATTTGATTTTGAAGTAGAATAGATGGATGTGAAGACAACATTCCTACATGGGGATCTAGAAGAATAAACCTATATGAAGCAACCATAAGGCTTTATTGTGAAGGAAAAGAAGGAGTTGGTATGCAAGATGAAAAAGTCCTTGTGTGGTTTAAAACAATCACCAAGGATGTGGTATCAAAAAATTGATATTTATATGCTGGGACTTGGCTTCACAAGAAGCAAAGAGGATCATTGTGTGTATTTTAAATTAATTGGCGATCATTTGATTTATTTGGTCTTGTATGTGGATGAAATGTTGCTGATAGGAAACAACAAGGAGACTATCCAGGATGTGAAGACTCAGTTGTCCTCTAAATTTGACATGAAAGATCGTGGTGCTTCAAATTTCATTTTGGGCATGGAAATTAAAAGAGATAAAAAAAAAAGAGGAAACTCTGGTTAAATCAGAGAAAATATGTCAAGACAATATTGCAGAGGTTTAATATGTAGGAATGTAAACCGATCAAGATCCCTATTCCTATTGGTGTAAAGTTATATGTGGATCACTGTCCCAAGACACATGAAGAGGAGGAGGACATGTCTCATGTTCCATATGTGAGTGCAGTTGGCAGTTTGATGTATGCAATGGTATGTACTAGACCGTACATTGCACATGCAATGGGAGTTTGAGCAGGTATATGTCAAAACCAGGGAAGGAGATTGGACAACAGTAAAAATAGTTTTCAGGTATTTGTGTGGAACTGCTATCTATGGATTGTTATACCAAGGAAGATCAGTATTGGACAGAGTGTTGGACATACATGGCTTTGTGGATGTAGACTGGGCTAGAGATCTGGATCATAGGAGATATACAAGTGGGTATGTGCTTAACTTGTTTGGAGGAGAAATCAGTTGGATGAGAAAAAGACAGGTTGTAGTGGCACTTTCAACTACAGAAGTTGAATACATGGTATCCACGCATGCAATTAAGGAAGCAGTATGGTTACAAAGATTGTGTTCAGGTATTGGATTGGTACATCAAGCCGTAAGGATAGATTGTGACAGTCAGAGTGCAATTTTTCTGATGAAGGTAGACACTTTGAAGAATGTTGTAGATTCATTAACAAAATCTATGAGCACTGAGAACTTCTCTTGGTGTAGAGGATCCATGGGAATTGTTTCCCTGGATTGTTGACTATGTAACCATGTAACCCCCTATATTCAAAGAAAACAAGAAGTGGGAGAATGTTGGGTATGTGTTATATTCTTTGCATGACTAGTTGCAGTGTCTACTATGTTGCATCGAGCACGCATGGGGGGTTTGAGGGGGGGAACTAGGCCCCACCTTGGGGGGTCAGGGGCAGTGCCCCAGAGAAGATTTTTTTTTCCTCAAGAAACGTGTCACATTTTTTCCTCATTTTTCATGTCGCCTCAATTTTCATGTCCATTGTTGGGAGGTTTTTCGGCACATGGTTTTTTCCAATGGTTTTCTATTTTTGGTTAAGGAATTAGGCTTGTTTACTAATCCAGGTCATTGGGTTATAGTTTTGGACGTCGTTTTCTCGTATATGTATATTGTATTGTAAACAATGTATCGACATGAATGAATATAGAATATGTTTGTTTTCCCGTTTTGGGTTTCCAGGGGAAAAATCTTTGTGTAATGTGTGTATTTTCCATTGTATCTTTTCTGTTCTTTTATTGAAAATATTTTTGCAGTAAAATGTTGTACAAGGTTAAAATCTACATATTGGCAATATATTCAACCATGTTTTGGTTAACAATAAATTTTTTACTACATTAGACATCATGCCAAACTCATTTCATATGTAACAACAACTACTTCCAATTTATAAAAATCACTCAATAATATCTACATGTAGTATCTACCACATATTAGTTTGTAATATGTATATTTATGCATATACATGTTTGCTAATTCATGCATTGAAATAACATTCCTACACCATAAGCAACTACACATAACAAATTATCTTCCAAGGAAATGTAATAGCATAGCAGGAGAAATGATTAAACAATTCTCCCTTCTAGTTGTTATGCATAGCATGGAACATCCATAGCATGGGTGTTATGTTTCTTTATGTTATTGAGTGGACTTGTGTGTAATGTTTCCTTGTAAGTATCAATGCATGCATATATAACATGTAATGTTATATCAAAGAAAAATTGTAGTGTTTAGTGAATGCAAAGGAACAAATCATGTGAGAATGTAATGATTGGAAAGGGTTTTTATAACCACTCAACCATTCCAAAGTTACCAAGGAAATATTCTAGATCAAGCAATTAATTAACAAAGGTTGTAGAGTTGGAGAAGGATTGGATGGTGGTTGCAAATTTCCAGTAGTATACCTCCATCGGATCGGGACTTGAATGAGGTGACCAATGAAGATTCAGTCATCCAATTAAAAAGAATATCAATGGACATTATTGAAGTATAGGAAATAGATCTATTATTGATCACTGGAAGGATCAATGGTGATCTAGTTCAACTTGACATCACGGAGAAAATAATATTGTGACCCTTGATTATCATTGATTGACAATAGAGAGTGATCCACCAAAGGATGAAGGTATTACCCCAACCGACGATGAGAGTTAATCGGAGGAGAAGATCAATGACTTAAAACTATCAAAGTGAAGCTAGTTCATTGGAACCAAATCATTCGTAGTGGTTCCAGGCCCTCAAAGTTCGAAACTGTCAAATTAATTTCATTCCATCGAATTTTGATGACTATCGGAGTTGTAGACAATCGGAGGACATAGTTAAGCAGAGACTCTGATCGACAATGAAGATCTACTCGGAGAGATCGATATCAACGGGTCTAGGGGGAACATGTAGTAGTGTTCTATTGGAGAAAGTTTTCATAGTGGCCACAACTTGTCAGAGATAAATTACTCGAAGTTTCTAGATCAACAATGAAGATATACTTGGAAGGAGCTATATCAACCATTCTAGTAGGAGGCACATGGTAGTCTTAGATTGGATTGAAAGTTTTGGAGTAGTTCTAGTTCATCAAAGTTTGAACTTTCGAATCCCAAATCCATCAAAGTGTAACTATTTCAAGAAATCTGACCATAGGAAGTCATCGCAGTTCAAATTGTTCAGAGTGGTTCTAGCTTATTGGAGGAAAATCATCAAAGTGTTGTAGCTTTATTGAACTTCAACCAGAGAGAGTCTGATGCTCTAAGAACTTGGTTAAAGCCTGAGGTTAAATATTGATCATTGGAATATAGGATCATTGCATGAGAGTTGTTGGATTGAGAATTATAACAAGAAGTTGTTATCATGTAGCTGGGTGGTAGGAGGAGATCAACTTGTCCGTTAAAAGGTGGGATCGAAGGTGGACAAAAATTGTGCACGGATAACTCAATCGTGGGTTAACAAGGAGCTGGAAAATGGAATTTTGGCGCAATATTATAACACCTAGTCACATGGATGAAAAGGGGCTTAGCACCCAGATGAAACAAATGTTGGTTTTTGAAAGGGAGGCTAGATTTGATCCAAATATAACTTAAGTTAAGCACCTATGAACTATTTCTTTTTGTTAATGACTATTGCATTAACTAGAGTCTAATTTGTTGAGGGATTAATACTAGAGGGAAGATATATGAGAGCAGATCGAGAGCTGAAGCTATAGAAAAGTTTATTATAACTCTGAATCTGTTGGTTTTTTATCGGGAGGTCATCATCATGAAGCTCTGTACATATTGAATCCATGCTCGGGAGCTTCTTTTAGATGAGTCTGGTATTGATTCGTCAAGTCTGCATGTTGTTTGTCGACCTTCCCTCTATTTTCTATTGCATGGGAGCATTTTAGTCGTGTGAATATTCTAGTGATGGTTGTTTCATTTTATCCATGGGCATGCCTTCCCTCTCATACAAATAAGTTATTTCCTCCTTGGTTAAAGACTCAAAATAAACTAGTGCAAAACACCCTCAGAAATGCAAATTTTCCAATAGGAAAGAATCCATCCCTAGTATGGACTTAGGGTATTCTGTGGAAAGAATGAACACTATTATTTTGATGGATAAAAGATTAGTAGTTAATTTTATATACCTCTGTACTAGTACTAGAATTGTCCTGGAATGGATCTCTAGGAATTGCGCTACACAAAATCTTGTTGTTGTTTTTTACTGCGTAAAAAGTTTTTATGTATTTATAGTTGAAAATAGAGAAGATTATGACCTAATATTCATATATGGTCCCTACTTCATGGTATCTAAGGGATTTTTTCTTTCCCACTGTACTCTTGAATTTAACCCAGAGATGGAAATTTCTTCTGCTCTTGCACGAATCATAATGTTGTACCTCCCCCTTGTTTTTTGGGGTGAAGAATATTTTGAAGCCATTATAGATCAGTTGGGTTTTTATTTCTATCTCATGCTAATATTAAGGGTAATATTTCCACATGTGCCAGAATATGTGTGGAAATGGACTATCAGAGGTGATTCGACTCAATATGGAGGGTTGGAGTGATTTTTAGGCCCTTGATTATGAATATGTTTCTTTCAATTGTAACTTTTTCCATGACTATGGGAATTTTTTCAAAATTCGCCCATGATATCAAGAAACTTAGCCATATTCTAATTTGAATCCATCTCCTAAAAATTGTTGGATTACTAAGAGGGGGGGGTGAATTAGTAATAGAGCAATAATATCCTTTTTAACCATATAATGAAAATGTCATATCAATGTAGAATTATCATCCAATAATTGCAGAGTAAATAAACAATGAACAAATGAGAAATCATACACATACACAGTACACCAGTGTTTTTACGTGGAAACCCAAAGTGGGAGAAAACCACAGAATGATTTTTCTTATGTGTCTTGAATAATTACATTCATTGGAAGCACCAACTTTTTTTTCCAGCTGCACCTAGAAGGAGGCTCCAACCCCCTAGTTTCTCAGGCTACAACCTAAGGGAATCTCTAACTCCCCAATTCTCTGGCTACAACCAGAAGGAGGCTACAACCCCCTATGTTCTCCAACTACAACCAGAAGGTAGCTACAACCACATGTCCTTTCCCCATCAAACCGCCCTGACGTAGAAGTAGAATGATGGAACCACTATCATACTATCACTGTGAGATATACCATTGTACAATTGTGTCAACCTATACCATTGACCTGCAACCAACCTGTACTACTTCCCTGCAATCAACCTATACCTGAACTGAACATGTATCAACCAAAAATACAACAAATATATGACATGTAGTTCTGCAACACGTTTATATACGCACCCTATCTATTTTTCAGCCCGCGTATGTACGCGACCAAACTGTTATGCAGCCTGCATATGCCTTATAAAAACTAGGGTTTTATTTCTTCTGAAAACTTCTGACCCTCTGTAACTTCTTTCACATAGATCTGTAACTTGTCATTATATCTAGACTATATCTGTACACTGTGCATGCATCCTCATACATAACCTTTACCCAAAAACTCTATATCTCTCTCTAGTCATGTGCCATAAATGTGTGTAATCATAAACAAGTATAATAACCCTCACATGATCTAGAATTCAAACCCTTTCTGATATTCAGACTCTCAATACATCAACCAATACAAG
>SNQJ01S0158609.1:0-10908 GCA_010110895.2 Picea sitchensis
CATAAGGGGACCACTTTGGATACTTCTTCAAATACACCCATTACTTCTAGAGGCTTATGTACTTCTTCTAGTGTTGACATCACCCATTACTTCTAGGGGATTCTAAGGATTTTGGACTTCTTCTAGGGTTGACATCAATGAAAACCAAATTTTCAACAATCTCCCCTTTTGGAATTGATGGAAACACTCATACCCCCCATGTGACCATTTCTCCCCCTATCTTCATGCACTCTGATTTTTCTATCCCCCTTTGAAATCAATGGAAACGGGTAATTCTCTCTCAAAGTATACCTTATTTTAACAATCTCGCTCCCCCTGTCTTCATGCTTTTGATATTTCTTTCCTACTTTTGTTCTTTCTCTCCCCCTTTGACATTAAGGGTAATTCCTTCTGATGATTTCTTCCCCCCTATCTTCTTCTGAAATATGTCATGTAGATCAATGTGGGGCTTCTTGTATATGTCGTCTTTCCTCTCTTCTAGTGCTCATTTTCCATTAGTGCTTCCTATTATTGTAATCCACTGACATATATTAAAACAATTCATTTCAATTTTCCTTCATCACTTCACTTAAAATATACATAACTTGTCATTTCTTCACTGAGGTAACACCAATCATTCAACAATTTTCCCTTGATATTACAAGTCCTCTTGAAGGTTTCTTTCCATCCGTATGTCACAAAAATTGTCCATGACCCTACTACTCAACTGTACATAATGCTGAGTAGACTGACACTTCATTGTTCTGAGAGATTCTTCAAATCTGTTGCAATTGATAACTTTATATTCTCAATCTGAATCAAATACATACACTAGCCTTCTCAATCTAAAAATCAAACTCTACATGTCTACAACAATTACACATTCTTGAATTTGTAGTAAATGTATCCATGCCTGAATACATGCTTGAAATCTTCTGTAAGATCATGAATATTTTCCTCAAAAGTGTGTCAATGATATTCTTCATCATTGCCAACTGACTTCTTCATACCAATCTGTCACAGGACATTCTTTACCTCTGTCATTAGGTCATTCTGAATTTTCCTTCCCAAAATTTGCAAACACTTCATATTGCCCGAAATATAGTTCTCTACTCTATAATAGTTTTTGCTTAGACTCCCCCTCTTCAAAATTCACATTTACTGGGGGTCTCCAAGGCAGATGGCTTAGAACAATATATAAGATTGATCTGTTGCAGGATCATCATTTTGAATTCTAACATCTCCATGTTTACTTATAGATTAATCATGATCTAGAAACTCTATAAATCATGTGAGTATGATCTCTGGGAGTTTCTCATTCACATGTTCTTCCTAGTTTTTCTTTCTTCTCCAAATCTTCTTGTACCTGATATCAATGTTTTCCTTCATGGAATACTCCATCATGCTTCTACAATCACGAGCTATGTGTCCATGGCTGTGGTATTTGTAACATTCAATATTTTCTATAGCCATATAAACATTTCTTGCTTGAACATTTATTCCATACAATCTGCAATCCACAACTTTATGTCCAAATTTAAAGTAAAACAATAACTAGAAATTAGACTTTGATACCTGAGAGTGAATGATCCTCTTTGTGATGTAGTTCTTCTGAATTCATGCCTTAAATAATCATGCTCTTCTCTTCTATTGTTTCCTTCACATTGATTGAATCTTATTTGATCCCTGAAGGTAGAAGGTCTTCTTGGATATCCATCTCTTGTGTAATATTCTTCTCGAGTCTTTTCCATTTCTAGTATGTTCCCCTTTGAGGGATTTAATTCTTCCTTCTTGATAGGGCATGTGATGACTTCCACATAACTCTTATCAATATATTTATTCTTCCTTTGCAACAATATGTAACATTTCTCTTCAAATTTATTTACTAGCAGTGTGGAGCTCTCTCTCTCTTCAACGTTCTTGCTGAGCTTGACAACTTCAACCCTTAATGTGACGACTTCTTCTTCAATCTTCTCACAATATTCTTCCTTCTTCATCATTTGGATCTTCATTACTTCTTTCGTTCTCTTTGCCTCTTCAATTTGAGTCTTCAAAGATGTGATTTCTTCTTCAAGTCTTCATTCTTGTTGACTAAATTCTACTTCAAGCTTGTTTAACTCCTCATATATTTCCTTAATATGACTTGTCAATATTTATTATCTTTTCTCTACTTCCTTTCTTAGTGATACTATTTCGGCTTCCAAATACTGCTTTTCTTCCAACTGATTTTTGAGTGTTTCTTCAATCCTTTTTGCTTCTTCTACTTGGACCTTTAGATTTAGAATCATCTGTTGGACCTATTCAGAGTTTATGTTCAGATTATGAGAACCCTCTTTTAGCTTGATCAATTCTTTCATGAGAGACTTGTTTTACGTCATTTCTCTTTTTATCTCACTCAAGGTATCGATTAATTTTACCTCATGATCTACTTCGCCTTCTTCATATTCTTTTGAATATGCCTAACATGATGAGATTATTTCTTCTTGTTCTATCTCAACAACTTTTTTATCTGGATCAGCAAGTTTTGGCTCTGTGATAAGAGGATATTCCTTAAAGTACAGATTATGTATCTTATCCTGAATCTCTTTGGTTGATGAACATTGTCCCACTTTGACTTTTACTGAATCATGCAATCCATAAGATGGAATCCATTGCTATTTTGTTGTTCCTTTTTAATTCCTTCTTGGCTATAGACTTCGAAGGTTTCTTTGAAGTAGTGTATCCAGTAACAATTGATTGCAAAACATAAAACCCTTATGCCTGTAAAATACTTTCATTCTTAAGCTCCATATCTCATAATTCTAACCATCAAACATTAGTGTTCCATTATCTGTGTGACCCATGATCTACCTTCCAGTGGTTAGATTTTTTATGAAGGACCCGCTATGATACCAATTGTTGAAATATTCACCAATACCGTCACCGAGAGGGGGGATGAATTAGTATTAATCACTTTTTACCATTTTCTACAACAACATTAACTTATAAAAAATTCCATTCACTTATGATTTCATTTCACATATCATAAACATATAACCATAAATAGTACCATTCAACAATGCATCACATCATACGCAATGCACAAGATATTTTATGTGGAAACCCAAATGGGAGAAAACCACAAAATATTTTTTTATATATTCAGAATATTACATTCATAGGAAGCACCAACTTCCAAAATTATCAAACACCAACTGGAAGAAGGCACCAACCCCTAATTTACAGGATCCAACCTGAAGGAAGCTACAACTCCCCAAATTCTCCAGATCCAATTGGAAGGAGGCTCTAACCCCCTAGTTTTATGATCACCAACTCAAAGGAAGCTACTATTTCTTGTATTCTCTAGCACCAACTAGAAGGAGGCTCCAACCCACTAATTTACATGCTCCAACCTGAAGGAAGCAATAAATCCATGAATTCTCCAGCACAAACTGGAAGGAGGAAACAACCCCCTTTCCTTTCCCCTTCCTTCCTCATTGAAATATAAATGGAGACTCAACCCGTCATTGAAACCGTCACTAATAATAAACCTATCATTGCCAATGATATTCAACCTGTCACTATCACTGATACTCAACCTATCATTGTCATTGATAATCAACCTATCATTTTCATTGATACTTAACCTGTCACTGTCACTAATATTCAACCTGTCATTGTCATTGATATAGATATATCAACATAATCAAAATGTATCCATTCACATAGATCATATGCCAAGATCACCAAGAAAATATATCAAAACATATTCCCAACATTAGCAAGATATCATCCAAACCATGTGCCAAGATATACCTCAAGCATGTGCCATAATCTGCATAAACCATGTACCAAGTATATGTCTCAAACATATGCCATATCATTTATGATATTCCTCAACTATGTACCAAAATATTTGCCTCAAACATATGCCATTTCATTCATGATATGCCTCAAACATGTACCAAAAGATATGCCTTAAGCATATACCATAACCACCAAGATATGAACATCAAAACACATAGAAAGCATACCTTACATTCTATAACAACCTGATATCTTAGATCAAAAACATATGTCTCTAGCCATATGCCAAAGACTCTCCAAGATATGCCTTAAGGAATATACCAAAAAATACAAAATATACTTTAAAACATGTAGACAAACATACCTTTCATAATGAGGAAACCCTAATGCATCAGATCTCTGATAATCATACCTTTCTCAACCTTATCATCAATACTAGGGCTCCTTCTTCAAAAAAAATTCACAGATCCACAACTCGTACATTTTCAGCCCATGTAAATCCATGCTTTGCTTCACTGTGACCCTTGTACATCCACTCTTAGCTCCACCGTGACTCACGTACATCCACTCTTTTCTCCACTATGACTTGCGGATAACCTTATAAATATTCTCTTTGCTCCACTATGACCGACGTACATCCACACTTTTCTCCACTATGACCCACAAATAACCTCATAAATCCAGACCTTGCTCCACTAAAACCCTCGTATAACCTCAAAAAACTAGTATAGTCGCCCCTTTCTCTCCTTGACCTCCTTTCTCCTCAACCATGTTTTCTTTGGTGATATTTCCAATCCTCCTAGCACAAGTGCAAACCCACTTATGCTAGTTCTATACCATAAACACACACTTGATTGAATGACCAAAGGAGAGGTTCCTGATGTTTATTTATACTTTTCCAAGTGCCTCCTTTATTTTAATTTAGGCCTGACCTATAATTTCTTATCTCAACATATTTTCTTATTTAATTAATTTTAGGGCCGAATTGTAACTTCTCATCCTTATATCCAAGGCTTCTTGACCATACTTCTAGGATTCATCTTTAAGATGGAATAACTTCTCAACCATGAGGAACCACGTGGCATGCCAACTACCATTGGAAACGACAAGAAAAGGACTATCCATCTATGAGGGTTTTGCATGTATTTTGAATTTCCTTCACACTCTTTTTCTTCAATCAACTTTTGTCTTCATGACCACACCTCTGGGGATTCTTAACCATTTAACCATTTAACCATGCTTTCATGGTTTCTTGTAGAATTCTTCAAATCATATTCCCATGAGGGCCATGCTTAAAGCTATTCCATAAGGGGACCACTTTGGAGTCTTCTTCAAATACACCCATTACTTATAGAGGCTTCTAGACTTCTTCTAGTGTTGACATCACCCATTACGTCTAGGGATTCTGGGGATTCTGAACTTCTTCTAGGGTTGAAATCAATGAAAACCAAATTTTCAACAATCTCCCTCTTTGGCATAATTTGATGGCAACACTCATGCTCCACCTATCTTCATGCGCTCTAATTTTTCTCTCCCCCTTTAACATCAATGGAAAAGGGTAATTTTCTATAAATGTATACCTTCTTTTAACAATCTGACTCCCCCTATCTTCATGCTTCTGATCTTTCTTTCTTTATTTTTTTCTTTCTCCCCCCCTTTGTTATTAAGTTTAATTGCTTCTAATAATTTCTCTCCCCCTATATTATTTTGCAAGATGTCATGTAGATCAATGTGGCGATTCTTGTATATGCCTTATTTCCTCTCTTCCAGTGCTCATTGTCCATTGATGCTTCCTATTATTGTAATCCATTGATGTCTATTAAAAGAATTCATGTCAATTTTTCTTCATCACTTGATTTCAAGCCTACATGGATCGTATTTTTTTCACTGAGTTGGCATCAATCATTCAATAATTTTCCCTTGACATTGCAACTCCATTTGATGGTTTGTCTCCGTCCATATGTCACAAAAACTGTCTAGGACTCTGCTACTCAATTTTACACAATGTTGACTAAAATGTCACTTCATTGTTCTAAGAGATTCTTCAAATCTATTGCAACTGATCACTGCACGTTCTCAAGTTGAATAAAATATGTTCACTAATCTTCTCAATCTGCAAATCAAACTCTACATGTTTGCAACATTTACACATTCTCGAATATGTACTGAATGTATCCCTGCTTGAAATATTTTGTACGATCATTAATATTTTCCTCTAAAGAGTGTCAATGATATTCTTCATCACTGATAGCTAAATTCTTCATACCAATATGACACGAGACATTTTGTACCTCTTTCATCAGGTCATTCTTATTTTTTCTTACCAAAATCTGCAAACACTTCATACTACCCGAAAGATATTTCTCTACTCTATAATAGCTACTACTTAGGCTCCCCCTATTCAACATTCACATTTACTGAGGGTCTCTAAGGTGGATGGCTTAGAATAATATATAATCTTGTTATGTTGCAAGATTATCATTTTGAATTCTGACATCTTCCTATTTACTTGTAGATTCATCATGATCTCACAACTTTGTAAATCCTGTGAGTATGATCTATGGGATTTTCTCATTCACCTTTTCTTCTCATTTTTTTTTCTTCTCCAAATCTTATTGTACCTGATATTTGTTTTTTTCTTCATGGAAGACTCCATCATACTTCTACAATCATGAGCTTCGGGTCCAAGGTTGTGGTATTTGCAACATTCAATAATGTGGGGAGCCACATAAACATTTATTTCTTGAACATTTCTTCCATACGCTCTATAATCTACAGTTTTATCTCCAAAGTTATTACAAGTAAAACAATAACCAGAAAATAAAATTTTATACTTGGGAGTGAATGATCTTATTTTTGATGTAGTCCTTCTAAATTCATGCCTTAGTTGATCACGATATTCTCTTTTGTTGTTTCCTTCACACTAATTGAAGCTTCTTTAATCCATGAAGGTAGAAGGTATTCTTATATATACATCTCTTCTATAATCTTCTTCTTGAGTATTTTCATTTCTGAAATGTTCTCCTTTGAGGCATTCCATTCTTCCTTCTTGATAGGGCTTCTCATGACATCCACCTAAATATTATCCTTCTCTTTATTCTTCCTTTCCAACAACCTATAACATTTCTATTCAACTTTACCAGTGGTGTGGAGCTCTCTCTCTCTTCAACGTTCATGTTGCACTTGACCATTTCAACCCTTAATGCGACGACTTATTCTTCAAACTTCTCACAATGTTCATCCTTCTTCATCATCTAGATATTCATTACTTATTCTTTTCTCTTTCCCTCTTCAAGTTGATTCTTCAAGGAGAGGATTTATTCTTCAAGTGTTCTTTCTTATTGACTAAATTTTTCTTCAATATTGTTTAAGTCCTATGATATTTCCTTAAGATGACTTGTCTAGATTTCTTCTCTTTTCTCTACTTACTTTCTTAGTGATACTATTTCATCTTCCAAATATTTATTTTCTTCAAACTTATTTTTGAGTGTTTCTTCAATCCTTCTCGCTTCTTCTACTTGGACCTTTATATTTATAATCATCTGCTAGACTTCTTCAGATTTTATGTTCGGATTATGAGAACCCTCCTTTAGCTTGATCAATTCTTCCTTGAGAGACTTGTTTTTCTTCCTTTCTCTTTTTGGCTCACTCAAAGTATCAATTAATTCATCCTCAAGATATACTTCACCTTCTTCATCTTCTTTTGAATTTGTCTAACATGATGAGATTATTTCTTCTTGTTCTATGTCAACATCTTCTTTATCTTGATCAACATTTTTTGGCTCTGTGATAATAGGAGATTCATTACAGTAGAGATTATGTAGCTTATCCCAAAGCTCTTTGGCTAATGAACATTGTCCCACTTTGAATTTTACTGAATCATGCAATCCATATAGGATGGCATCCATTACTATTTTTTTTTTCCTTTTTAATTCCTTCATGGATGTAGCCTTCAGAGGTTTATTTGAAGCGGTGCATCCTGTAAAAACTTATTTCCAAACACCAAACCCCTATGCCTATAAAAATACTTTCATTATTTAGCTCCATATCTCATAATTCTAACCATCAAACATCGACATTCCATTATTTGTGTGATCCATAATCTACCTTGTAGTGGTTATACTTTTTCTGAAGGACCTTCTCTGATACAAATTGTTGGAATATTCACCAATACTAAGAGGGAGGGGGGGTGAATCATTATTAAGCACATTTTACCATTTTCTGTCACAACATTAACTTATCAAATATTCCATTCACTTATGATTTCATTTCACATACCATAAACATATAACCATAAATAATACCATTCAAAAATGCATCACATCATACACAACTCCTAAGATATTGTTTCGTAGAAAATGGGAGAAAACCATAAAATTATTTCTTATATATTCATAATGTTACATTCATATGAAGCACCAACTTCCAAAATTCTCCAGAACCAACTAGAAGGAGGCACCAACCCCATGATTTACAGGCTCCATCCTGAAGGAAGCTACAACTCAAAAGTTCTCCAGATCCAAATGGAAGGAGGTTCCAACCCCCTATTTTTATGAGCACCAACTGAAATGAAGATACGACTCCTTGTATTCTCCAATGCGAATTGGAAGGAGGCTCCAAACCCCTTGTTTACAGGCTCCAACTTGAATGAAGCAATGACTCCCTTAATTATCAAGCACCAACTGAAAGGAGGCTACAACCCCCTTTCCTTTCCCCTCCCTCCCTCCTTGAAATATAAATGGATACTCAACCTATCACTTCAACTGTCACTGATAATAAACTTGTCACTATGAATGATAATCAACTAGTCACTGATACTCAACCTGTCACTGTCACTGATAATCAACCTGTCTCTATCACTGATACTCAACCTATCACTGTCACTAATAATCAACCTGTCACTATCATTGATACTCAACCGGTCACTGCCACTAATATATATACATTAGCATCATCAAACCAGATCCATTCACATAGATCATATTCCATTATCACCAAGAACATATGTCAAAACATATTCCCAACATCATCAATATATTCATCCAAACCATGTGCCAAGATATACCTCAAGCATGTGCCATAATCTCCATAAACCATGTACCAAGGATATGCCTAAAAAATATGCCATATCATTTATGTTATGCTTCAACTATGTACCAAAATATGTGCCTCAAACATATGCCATTTCATTCATGATATGCCTCAACCATGTACCAAAATATATTCCTTAAGTATATACCATAACCACCAAGATATGAACATCAAAACACAAAGAAATCATACCTTACATTCTGTAACAAATTGATACATCATATCTCTGATCACCAACATATGTCTCTAGCCATATGCCAAAGTCTCTCTAAGATATGCCTCAAGTCATATACCATAATATCCAATACATACTTCAAAACATGTAGAAAAACATATGTTTCATCATGAGGAAACCCTAATGCATTGGATCTCTAATCATCATATCTTTCTCAACCTTAGAATCAAGACAAGAGATCCTTATTCAAAACATTTTCACAGATCCACTACTCATATATTGTCAACCCATGGACATCCACACTTTACTTCACTATGACTCGCGTACATCCACTCTTTGCTCCACTGTGACCCGTGTGCAACCACTCTTTTCTCCACTGTGACATGTGGCTAACCTTATAAATACACTCTTTTCTCCACTGTGACCTGTGTACATTTGCACTTTTCTCCATCATGACCCATGAATAACCTCTTAAATCCACACCTTTATCCATTGCAAGTTGTGGATAACCTAAGAAAACTAGTATAGTCACCTCTTTCTCTCCTCAACCTCCTTTCTCCTAAGCAAAATTTTATTTTTTTAGATCGCCAATCCTCCTAGAACAAGTGAAAATCCACTTATGCTAGTTCCATACCATAAACACACACTTTCTTGAATGACCAAATGAGAGGTTCTTGATGTGTATTTAAAATTTTCCAAGTGCCTCCTTTATTTGACTTTAGGGCATAACTGCATTTTCTTGTTGCAACAACTTTTCTTCTTTAATTAATTTTGGGGTCGACTTGTAACTTCTCATCCTTAGATCCAAGGATTCTTGACCATACTTCAGGGATTAATCTTTAAAAGGGAATAAATTTTCAATCATGAGGAACCACGTGGCATGACACCTAATGTTGGAAACAACATGAAGAGGACTATCCATCTATGAGGGTTTTGCATGTATTTGAAATGTCCTTCATACTTTTTTTCTTCAATCAACTTAGGGATTCATGACCACACCTCTCGATATTATTAACTATACTTCTAGGTTTTCTTGTATAGTTATTAAAAGCGTCTTCCTATGAGGGCCATCCTTAAAGCTACACCATAAGGGGACCACATTGGAGACTTATTCAAATACATCCATTACTTCTAGAGGATTCTAGAATTCTTCTAGTGTTGACATCACCCATTACTTCTAGAGGATTTTGGGGCTTCTAGACTTCTTCTAGGGTTGACATCAATGAAAACCAACTTTTCAACAATCTCCCCCTTTGGCATTGATGGAAACACTCATACTCCCCCTGTGACCATTTCTTCCCCTGTATTCATGTGCTCTGATTTTTCTCTCCCCCTTTGACATCAATGGAAAAGGGTAATTCCCACTTACATTATACCTTCTTTTAACAATATTGCTCCCCTGTCTTCATTCTTCTAATATTTGTTTCCTGCTTTTGTTCTTTCTCTCCCCCTTTGACATTAAGGGTAATTCCTTCTGACGATTTCTCTCCCCTATCATCTTCTGTAATATGTCATGTAGATCAATGTGGGGCTTCTTGTCTATGCCTTATTTTCTCTCTTTCGGTGCTCATTATCCATTGGTGCCTCCTGTTATTGTAACCCACTAACATATATTAAAATTATTCATGTCAATTTTCCTTCATCACTTGACTTCGAGTCGACATGTGTAATGTCCCTAATCCGAAACCCTTCGTGATTGTACAGATAGGATGGTGATCTATTGGTACCAATTGTAAAGGGAAATGTACATATAGGATGGTGAGCTATTGGCACCAAGTTTGGTTATGCACACACCTGAGTAGTGCACAAGAATTATCATCGAAGGAAGGTGCACACATTCACAGTGTTGCACGCACTCGAGTAAGTGTGCAGAAATT